>DWNE01009559.1:0-10841 GCA_018249875.1 Cecropterus toxeus
TCTTATCTTAGTTTCGAAACAACTAAGATTAATATAATGTTAAATATGTAAATGTTATGATAATAATATTTATATATTCAACATTCCATAAAATCCCTTTAAGTGTTTTAGTTATAATGAAAATAAGACCATTTTTATAGAAAAATATAACACAGAAAATTTGTTCGCTTTGCGCAAAGTTTCAGATGCGAAAAGATTTTCGGGCTCAGGAGACATGCTATTTGTAGAATCAACGATTTCCGTTTTGCCTGTCTATTCTACAAAAAAGGTGTTTTAAAAAGCGTTTTAACGACATGAAAACAGAAAATAAGTTCATCGCCGATCCTAGAAATATCATGTGTGCTGCAGCTCTTTAAGTTACCAGTCAGATATCCTAATTCACGGTAAATTGACTCCCTAATTTTTTTTGAAGTCTCGTCGCAATACATGCAATCTTTATCAAAACAAAATAAAGCCGTTTAAAGAGTAATATATTTAATAAGTAAGATATTAATAAGAAAAATAAGTAAGAAAAAGAAAGAAAAGCATTTAACAGACATAATTTCATATCAAGATTTATTGCTATAGTTGAATGAAAGTTGTTAAACGTATTTAAACTTTAACATATCGTCCGTTGGGAAGAACTTGATACTTGGGGGGTTCATGGTTGTGCTTTTCGATAGCCCGGATGATAGTTCCATCTTCAGCGATAACGATGTTGGACCGACAGCGGGAGGAGTGGGAGCAGCTCCAATTGACCCCACCCTTGATGAAGTGGTGCCGGTAGAAAGTGTAGCTGTTGTACATGAGAAACTGCTTTCCGTTGTGTAGAGTGATGGTCTTAACTGAAAGAATAATGTTTAACTAATATTTGTTTGTGTCAGTACAATGATTTGTCAATACTCAACATTATGGCAATCATATGGAACATTTATTTTGAAATTAGAGAAATAAAGTAACATTTTAGAATTGATAGTATTGCGTGGTTTTCATCTGATTTCTGAATATATTAAATTTACATATGTAGTTCAAATTTTTAAGGTTATTTAAGAAAGATTACTGTTGCAAAAATATACGTGACGAATAGATAACCTCTCTTCCTTTGGGAAGTCGGTTAACAAGGATAGGTAATACAAGAAGGCTCTCTGAAGTCCATATTGAATAAAAAAACAACAGAACAAAAACAAAATTTTATTTATTTTAAAATGTCACGAACAAACTTAAACGCAATAAAACAGACCGTTTCCATTTAACTTTAGTACAAAAATAATAATAAACATGTTATTGTTAAGATTGACATTATAAGTAACTGCATGATTTTAGGTCGGATTTGACAAAAACAATTTAAATCCTTGCCTACTAGTGGTAGATAGTAAAAGCTACAGGGAAAAACACGCTGAAACCTTTCGTGTAAATATACACATTAGTCTATTGCCAGAATGAATTTGGCAAAGCACTAACGTGCTTTTCGATACTGATATATAATATAAAATAAGATGGTGTGCGTCTGTTTGTCACTCAATGACGCAAGAACCACTGATCTTATTTGCATGAAATTCTGCACGGATATATTTTATTTACCCGGTCAACTTATAGACTTTTTTATACCTAAACCCAACGATAAGGTAGACGGGCTACCTGACGGTAAGTAGTCTCCGTCGCCTATGGACATTTGCAACACCAGGGTGTCGCCAATGCATCGCCGGCTTTAAAGGTCAACTCTTTTCACTCCTTTTTGAAGAACCCCATGTCATAGCGCACCGAGAATACCTCGGGAGGAAGCTCATGATATTTAGATTATTTAGCACTATTTAAAGATGGTGATTATTTTAGTTATGTCACTACACTCTTTGCACGACTAAATAGCCAGTTAATTTCGAAATCATTAAATGGCGAACTGACAGGAAAATATTTTAAATTCAATCAACCTTTTATTTTATTCTTCAATGTTGTTTTAACTGTCACCTTTACACTCTATTCATTTTTACGTTCGTAATGCATCTATAATATAATACAATATATTAAAATATCTTCAGTGCAGAATTACTTTGCAACCGGTCATCTTGTTGCACTTTACCACACTTTACACTTCACCAAGGTTTTCCTTGACGTAACTATCACAAAATAATATTCCGTATTATATGAAAGTTATGCTATTTAATTTTTTAAATTTATTTATGCCTCTTCTGGTATTTCGCCCAGTCCGAAATACTAAACGATAACATTAAGCTAAACTTTAACGTAAATACCATTTGACATTACTTGATACCTGGGCGGATCGTGTGCATGATTTTCAACAGCGCTAATTAGTACTCCATCTACTGAGATAATGAGATGTGACCGGCATCTCCCTGAAAAAGTGCATTCCCACCGAACGCCCCTCTTGATCAAACTGCGATTATAGTACGTGTACCCATTCTTCATCATGAACACCTTTCCGTTGTGTAGAGTTATACGTTTCACTGTAAAAGAAATATATATTTTACTGTCACCATTATACGACAGAAATATTTACGTTGCAACAAATGTTCGACATATACTGTTGAATTCTAATTTATTTGAAAAAAAAGGAATGTTACCGTAAAAAATCTTTATATTACACGAAAAGAATAACAATGTTTACATTATTTGCATATCAATATCACGCATTGAATAAATTAACAACATATATTAGTATACATGATGCATAAAGACAAAGATTGAAAAAAATAGCAACATAAGAAAATTAAACTTTAATATAAGACAAAAACTTCACAACAATGGGTGGTTAGGTACTAACTTCAACATACTGTAAAGTAATAATCAGTCCATCGAATGTTAAGTAGTCACTGACCTCAAAGGCAGCTCTAGCCAAATTCTAATTGGACAGGGGACAATGACGTTCAATTATGCATTGCTCCATCAGTTGACTAATCAGATCACATCCTAACTGCCTTATAATTAAACTAAAACGTAACAACGGAATACATGTGGTGCTGACGCCGACTCATTCGAGAAATATTGAATTTTGCCATATGCATTAAAATAATTTCCAAGATGATTTTGAAATTAAGCAACCAAGCCTTCAGTTATACGAATTTTGTCATATCTTTTTTATTCAAGGCGTACCTAGCCATAGAAGAAATAGTTACAATTTAAAAAGAATATTGTGTGTGGAATGTATTTTTCTTGTGTTTTTTTTACTCTTAAATCTAACGATAAGGCAAACGAGTGGACAAAAAGTAGTCAACATCGCCTATGGACCTTTGCAACATCAGAGGAAATGCCAATGCATCGCCAACAAGGATTCAAATTACCCTTGAGTCGACAATAGATCCCTTGAAAAAGTAGGTGAGTAACTAAGGTAAAAATAACTGATGACTGTAATCTAAGACCATGTGGTGTTGGTCTAAAACAGTACCACTCCCTCTTTTCAACAAATGTCGTTACTTCAACGGATGAAATCTAGATTTTTTTGCTACTACAAACAGACACATCACGATGTCTACGCGAAAATCCCTTCGAAAATCTTCAGAAGACGTCTTCAGGACTTCTAAGGTATAGATAAGGACGGATGGAACTCATCATTACATATCTTCCTTTGTTTCCTCGAACGAATTCTGACATATTCTCCACTTTCGACAATTTTATACGTTGGTGGGTCGTGGTCATGGTTTTCATAGATACTGACGACGCTCCCGTCTTCGGAGATGATCAAATGAGACCGACACTTTGATGAATAGGTGCAATCCCATCTCATCCCTTTACTTAATATCTTTCGCCTGAAGTATGTGTATTTATTCAACATCATGAAGTTCTTTCCATTCACCAGAGTTATAGCAGTAACTGTCACAAGAAAGATTGTCGTCAAATTATTTAGTTTTCTTTATTAAAATTTTAAAGTAGCAAATGCTTTTTTATTAGATTGAAGTTCCAAATGAGTTTGCAGTCCACCAGATGGTGAGTCCATATGGTGCAACTACATACAGAATATGTGTTCTATTTGAAGTCAATCACAGGTGCATTATTACTCCCGAGGACTAATTTATTCGCCACGTAAGAAAGTGAGCCGTGAGTAACTTGTAGATTTAGTTAATTATAAAATTAATGAACAACGCCATGCATTTCGATTTAAATTAGGTATACTTAGTTAGTCTCTTGAGCGATAGTTGCTAAAGCTACAATATTATCGCAAACTACAATAGTTGCTTCATCAGCTTGCTGCTAATCAGGCGCACCATTATTGCTCGTGCGACTGACGAACGATATATGTTTTATTTTATTATAAAAATCTGTCAACAGACGATTGTTTACACGTCTGTGTAGATGCATAAGTTACTAAAGATTCGCTGATTAGTTTGACAACAGTTTTAGCGGTAGCATTGATCACAGTGGTTTAAGCGACAGATGCTAAAAGGCAGGTAGCCTAAAGGGGATTTAATACAACGCGTGAGTATTTCATAAACCTTGCCAGTTACTACTTTCATAAGTTCATTAAAAATATTATATTTTTATTTTTTCTTAACAACAATAAAAGACGACTGCGACGAAAATATGTATTTATTAGAATAGATTAGAATTACTAAAAGTATTGATGTTACTTGTTAAAAATATTAACAAAAAATGCAATATTAATTATACTTTACTTACAAGTGACATTTAATTAATTATTATATCTATCTCCATAACGTTTTTCTTTATGTTATACGCATATAAATAAAGAAGAATCCAAGTATTTAGAAGTTGTGTTATGAATCACGTGAAAAAAATAGATCGGAATTTATGTTATTTTGAAATCAAAGGCTGATCTTACAACATTTATATGTAAAAGTTGGAAGTATATATACAATCTATTTTTACATACACTTAGTCACAATGAACACAAGATATTATTACACTTATGTACATGTTTAAAATACTAAATTCTATATTCATATATTCCCAACACCCGATCTAGCTATACTCTTATTTGTCTTTTACCCTTTAATATTGAAAAAAAATCGGTAGAAAGGAAGAAGACATCAACCAGTTTAAACAATACGTAGTTAAAAGTAGTGATTAGAAAAACTATTTTACTATATTAACACTAACAATAAGAAAATCTATAACAAACTACATTTGATTCGAAAATAGATCCAACTATTTTTTTTTTATTATTTATTTATTTCAGGCAACAGTAACCCATAGTTCACAAACATTAAATATTTTCATTTCTAAATTAATAATGTCACAATTACATATTTAAATGTTAATATTAACAATATCGTTATACCAAGTGCAGTACTATCCTATATAAAATTTGATCCAGTGCCAGGAGCTTCTACCATAATAAATTTAAATGAAATTACTATAGCCTATAACTAGCCTATAAATAAGTCAATTTTTCAAAATATCGTAAGAATGTCTATACAATTGTGCAAATTAAGATGTATTTAATCTCAGAATTTTTGGTTCAAATTAGTTATTGGGTAGCTCGTCTGATATTAGGTAATCACTGAAACCAATGGACAATTTATTACCGTCAATCGACCACAATGACCGCCATTATATAAAGTTGGGGATTAAGATCCTAAAATTTAAGTTGAAATCCCTCATAATAATTAATTCCAATTTATACTCTCAGGCACCGAATATTTCACGGATAGTCAATAATAACAGCTGACTTACCATTCGATACGATCCATATAAAACTAAACATGTTAGGAGGTGATTTTGGCAATTTTACTACGCCCCTCCCACTAGTAAAATATAATAAAATTTGTTTCCCTCCACTTGTTCAAAATTAGGACAGAACACTTAATCCAGTTTTTACTTTACATGATTATGTTTTAAACATTACTGGATGTTACGCGAAGACTCCCCGTCCTCTACGGGATATTTAATGAGATTCTACTCGTTCTCTCCACCCTTCTCTAGAATGTCTCATTATTAATGGATGTACCCTTATGTGATGGTTCTTTACTACATCTTGACGTATTTCCCGTTAGCCATGATCTGATACCTGGGTGGTTCATGAGCATGGTTCTCGACCGCTTTCACGACGATCCCCTCTTGATTGATCACGAGGTGGGATTTGCAACGCGAAGAGTGGGAGCAGCTCCACCGCATCCCGGTTTTCACGAACTGGTGCCTGTAGAACGTGTAGTTGTTCTTCATCAGGAATTGCTTCCCATTATGCAGGGTTATCGTCTTCACTGCAATGACGGTAAATGTGATAGTATATAGTTAAGGATTGTACAGGTTTTCTTTTTTAGTTTAAACATTATTATAGTGCTGACAAACATAACTAGGAAACAAACATAAGTTATTAATAAATATTTCACAATAAAATGTTTAAACAGTTTTAATAAAAATTAACCGATAGTAATGTGTAATATTCTTTTACATAATTATATAACATTATTATAAGGTGACACATTATAATAAATATTGTATTCGTTCCGTGTAAGTGTACTCCAGATTTGCCTTCTTAAAGTCCAGAAACCGTTGTTCGAAGTTCGGAGATTAGGACGGCCTATGTCGTCGTTCTTTAAGATCAAGATAAGAATCTGAACTTTAGGGTTTATTTAAAAACTTGATGCTATTACACAGTATTCAAAATGTACCACTCTGTATAGTTACGTTAATTATACAACGAAGAAAATAAATAAAACACATCAAATTTGCACATAAATTAATACCCTGTTATCTAATGTTGCATAATTATTTAATAACTCTTCGTTATACTAAATATTGTTTCTTACTCTTTAACTATACTCATACGTGTCATTATTTACAGCATCAAAACCACGGAAAGCTGGTAGTTTGATGTAAATCCCATCCTTAACTACATAATATGGAGGTTCATGGTTGTGGTCATTATAACTTTTCAGGATCATAGCACCATATTGATCTAATATGTGGTATACGTTGCATTTCTTCTTCCGCGAGGAGCAAAACCATCTAGTTTCACCGTGCGTTAGTATATTCGAGTCCTTATGGAAGGTGTAGCCGTCTACCATCAGCAACGTCTTGTTCCCTGGTACCTGGATCATCTTCACTGGAAGATGTTATTACATTTCAAATTATTATTGAATTAGTAATAAGTGGAGGGTAGGTGCTAAAGCCACGACCAGATAAATATACAGACGAATGCATATACTCGCGAACAATTCACGAATAGTTCGTCGAACAATGATGAATGAACGTCGTACTTGACATAATCTTTTGATTTGCTATAAAAGCTATTTTCTGCGGAGAACAGACGAATACTGTGGCAATTACAAAATTACACCCGATTCGGCTTGTACATACATATTCGTTTTATCTTGCGTTAAAATATGGAGTCGCATCGCAACATAACAGTTTCTAGGCGTTTTGTTTTATAATAACAATAATTTAATTATGACATAAATATTAAAGCACGGTCAATAGAATTTTTGAACAGATATGAAAAATTTAAATCTAGGTATATAAATACAATTATTACGTTTTTGAATGTTTTGCATAATTGGTACGTACTTGACACGACAATATTGATATTTGGCTCGTTGCAAGTAACGGCTGGTTGACATTATAGCACTCTTTTAGTATTGTAGTACTTTAGCAATGACATCTTTGATCACAGACTAAAGTTTAGTTGATAGGCCAAAGAAAATTACTATTTCTTAATGCGAATAGTTTTAAGAAAACAGTGGCATGTTCATAACTATTTTTATTCAATTTCAAAATTTACTACTATACGGTTATATTCATGATTATAATTTGTAAAATTTATCAACTATAATAAAGCTATAAAAAAAATACATAGTTAGGACTATTTCAAAGATCTTATACATACAAATGTCAAATACTTTAAAGAGCTACGAGTAAACGAGTATTTATCAAATACATGGGTTATTTCCTTCAACGTCAGACCAAAGATCAGGAAGACTACATCTCCTAGAACCTTAAATAAAAGCACTATTAGGACGACTGAAATGATCTCGTGAATGAGGCGGATATAATCTTTTACATATGTACAATATATATGATATATCTTTTACACTTTGTTATACAATGGAATTTTGTTTTCTCCAAGCGTCTAATTAAATTAAATTTTAATTTCAAAAGACCAAGAATAATAAAGATATGTGAGAACATTTAAAAAGCCAAAATTAATATTAATACATTAATCAAAGCCACCAAATTGGAGCTAGTTACACTTGTATTTCAATTATAGAAGTATAATGCTTGCTCGTTAAAATTGTGGTACAACGTCGCGGTGGAGGGGTACCACCTAACTAAGTCAGACCCTTTATTCGATTGACTATCTATTTATTTACTAAATATTTATATTTAGTCTGAACGTGACAATCATGCAATCTCCCTATTTGTTATATTTATTTTATTTTAGCTAGCTGTATACAACGACATGAGTTGAGTGTCGGTCATTTCATGATACACTGCAGCACACATACGCCTAGCACTTTGTAATTTAAAAATAATGCCTTTTTTATCTATTCAATTTTTTGACGTCTTATAATTCGATGGAGCCGGCTGCACGCACCAAAAAACATGACTCATGCGGCGTTACCTCGCTGACCTTACTCTCAGGTGTTCCATTTAAGGCTTGAAGTGCGAACGAGAGCGTGGACGAGCGACAAATAGGCACAATCGGCCGCGTTCGGCAGCGTTCGACATCCGTCTCTCTCCTACTTGAGTGAGCGATGCGTCCGCGTGGACAGCTGCTATACAATAATTCATTCACATGTTTTCATCTATACAACATATCTATCAAACGAATAAAATTAAAATTTTCTTTTGAAAAATGCAACGAAATATCAGTATTTTCTTATGACGTTGTCACGTTCAACTATCGTCAGTAAACCGACTTTACAGACAATCGATTTTTTTCTAAGATTTACTTTATTAGATTATCTACATTTTTCTAAGAGTTATGTATGAGATATTATAATTTATGTAATTTTGTAAAATCATTAGTTTAGTAATCTATGCACTTTTTAGGATACCGTACCCGAAGGATAAAAACGGCACCCAATACTAATACTCTGTTGTCCGTTTGTCTGTGACCAGGCTCTCATGAATCGTGGAAGCAAGACTATGCTAGAGAGCTACGTATTGCTGTTGCCGTTATAACAAATACAAATAACATAAAAAAACAGTTAGAAATATTAACAGAATATTTAATTATATATTCACTTTAAAAGTAAATGTGACAAGTTTTATGTGATAACGTCGTAAAAAAAACATGATGAAAAATTCTATACTTTTAAGAATTGAATTGACTTATCATCACAGAGTTATCATTATTTAGTTAATGCAAAGAAAGAGTTAAAAATATAATTTTTCAATAAAATAACATTTATACACTCGTTGATTCAAATATTTTTTCCGCGCTCTCGCTTGCACGCTGAGCGGAACGTGACACTTTTCGTACGTGCAGCCGGTGTCCACGTCACGACAAAAAAAAATTACATTCAAACAACAAACGTGATATATTTTTCCGTTTTTATAGATAATTTCTTATATATCTAATAGTTTAATTTTTTTCTTAGTTTCTAACTAATATACATATGTCGCAAGACACTTGTATGCTTCAATATTTTGTACAAAAGATGAAGTCTAACCCGTTTTTGGTCTGATACCGAACTATTATATGTTTTAAAATGTAGTATTACTTCTAAGAGGCAAACAAGCAGTTTACTCGGTGGCAATAATTTAGTTTCTTAGTATATATTAAAACATTCGCAACAAACTACACAATATATTGTTTTATATTATAAGTTTATAACATAAGACTATATCTTATAAAATGAAATGAAATGTCTTTATTTTGCATAGGCCTACCGGGGCACTTACAAATTGTCAGTTACAATATTTTCTTACACTACCGCCGGAGCGGAAAATAGCCCTCCAGAATTATCCTATATTCAATATTATTTAAGAGTATTTGAGTAAGATATTACGTTGGATACGTAATATCCAACGTTATTGTTAAACTATATTGTTAAAATAAAATGTTTTTAGATATATATTAGCATAAATTGTGTATTTCATGTTCATAAGAGCGATTCTTTTCGTTTTCATAGTAACATGCGCAACAAAAGTGATAGACAAGTTGTAAATCGGGGGGTCCAAGATTCAAATATTGAATGGCAAAGAAAAACATCATGTCCTTCATGATATTTTACATACACGCATTAGTTCTTTTTAAAATAACTCAAAGTTATGTGAACTCTACCAACGCACACATGGCCAGCACGGTGAACTAAAGTTACTGAGAGGAATGAGTTTACGTATATCGATCGTAATGTAATCGTTTTTTCGTATAATGATTGCATTTCCTTATGCAATAAAAATGGGCCTACAAATTATCAACCGGACGTAAAATTTAGTACTACTGATTATATATCTATGTAAGTACAATTAACAGCTATTTATCTTACGATAACGGTATCAGATTAGATATTGTAATAAAGCACTCTTGTGCGTTTTTATATACACGATTTTCCAAAAAGGAACACAGCTACTTCGTGGCAGTGTTATTAAATACACGACTATGGACTAATGTTAAATTGTAATTAATCTATTTTAATGTGTAACGGGTATTCACGACACACGATTTTAGGGTTCCGTACAGAAAGGGTTAAAACGGGACCCTATTACTAAAATGTACCGTGAGTTCTATTGCCGCTATAACAACAAAACGTCATAAAATAAATATTGATGAGCGGCTTCAATACAACAATCGTGATATTTTGCCGTTTTTTTAATAGATAATGCTACGGGACCCTTTTTACGCGAGTTTGACTCGCTATTGGCCTTTTTTTAATTTTAATTCTTGCCCATATTTTGAGGCTCTTGCCGTGACCACGAATACTACTGGATAGGAACGTCTGCGA
>DWNE01009560.1:0-10840 GCA_018249875.1 Cecropterus toxeus
ATGAGTCTAAGATGAGTCAGAACCAATGAGATTGATTATAATTACATTAAATAAATAAATATGATTAAAAAACAAAACACTATGTCATTTTGTCCGTACTTCCCTTAATGTTATTCAGACACACATATAAGTCACTGGTAAATATGTACAAAAGCACTATATTTTTTCAGCTTTTAATGTGAAATAAGTGTTTTTTGCATCGTAAGTCACCTTGATCTACCTTGAAAAAAATATTGGTCGTATACATTTTTATGACTTTTGTATAATTTCAACCTATCTACAAACACCTTACCTATAATTATAACAATAAAACACATAAAACTAATTCTTTCATAATTAAAACTTGAACTATCGGACATGAATGAATGAAGGAAAGTGAATGAAGGAAAATGAATGAAAGAAAAGGGCTATCGTGGATGAATATAACGGAAAATAGTTAAAAATCAAAGCTTGAATAAAACACTCAGACTTATGCAGGTACATTATATTGATGTTTTTGTCGAGTGGCGAAATAATATGTCAAAATAAAACAGTACCGTCAACATATAAATTAGAGAACGATACGAGGCTTCCGTGTCATAAGGCCATTAACGACATGCATTTATATTTGCAACGTATTACTGGTCTATATTATTGAGGCATATTCGATTCGCGATATTGGTAATGGTGGAGCTTCACTTGTAGATTTTTGAAATGAAACTTCTTTAGAATGTTTGTGATTTGAAACTCGATGACTCCAAATGACAATATCTTTAAATAAAGTCTGCCAAGTGCGAGTCGAACTCGCATGCGGACGGTTCCGTAGCATTTTCATTCACAAATCTTGAAGAGAAAATATAGCTCTGTTGTTAAAATAGACATAGACGATAATATCTAATAGACGCGGTATATCACAGTCTTGAAAATTAGGTTCCATCCAGGTGAGCGTCTGAGCTCCCCGCACCGTCTGGTCTTTGCGACGGTATTGGTCTCATACCACACACCGCCATCCTTGGCGGGGTCACCTGGTTGGACGGTTCGAGTTTTAAATCTTACCGCCCGCAACCCCTTTTTATTCGCCCTTTATGACAAGCGGCGGATGCCGTAGCTTTTTTCCAATCCTGGAACTGCAGGGATGAACCCTTCTGACCTACCTCCTCATGACCGTATATTAAAAGTTGGCATTGATGTCAGAACTTGAGCACTCCTAATATGTGTAAACTTACCATTTTTTTAGCCCAACAAAGTGGGCATGGGTCTACTAGTTCTACATATAAATCTTTCTCTTGAATCACTCTATCTATGAAAAAAACACATCAAAATGCGTTGCGTAGTTTTAAAGATCTAAGCCTGTGTGAATAATTATATAGGGACAGACAGAAAGCGAGAAGTGACTTTATTTTATAATATGTAGTGATTAATGAATAGCGATTCAAATATTAAAACATATTTAATTTATTACAGCCTTTCTATGTACCTTCCAAAAATCCATCGGGTTGACCCCTTGATTTACGGTCATTGCTTGCTTCTTTTTGTCACGAGGTACCGTGTTATATATCACTTTTCATATTTAGGCAAAGTGATGATACTACCACACAACATGCTACGCCAAGTAAAGGCCCACCATAAGCTATATAATGGCACGATATACGACTGCATCCGTTATAGCGTCGTTTTCAAAACATCAATAAAAGACATTAGCATTCTTCAGCCCTTAATACCCAAAACATATCGCTAAGGGTATTTATAGCGCCTATATTAAGAGTCTATGTATAGGGTAGAACTAGAAGCCAACATGCGATTTACAGATACATTTCCTGCAGAATAAATTGTTACTTCTTGTATGTCCTTACCACATCTTTCTTTCTCGTTTCTGGTTTTCAAAGTACCTTGAAAAGGAACCAGACGCCGTGGGAGCGACGCCGAGTTATGTGGGACACTTACCCACTAAAACCCTTGATGATAACACAGGGACTACACCTTTACTAAACTTTAACACAGTAAAGCTAATTTAGCGTTAAATACAGGGATAGGTATCGCGACGGCAGCCCAAATCGAACCACCGCAGATTCTTAGATATAACATTGTCTTTATTTACATCTGCAATGTTTATACTACATTTTTAGTACCAGTATATTGATAAGCTATATAATGGTATATATATTCTACATTATGGCCGTACACGTTATGGCTTAATACCCTCAGCTGTGGAACAATTTAAGAACTGAAGCGATTATAAATTTATAATGATATTTATTATTATAGATTATAAATTTATAATAGAAGAAGAAACTGAAAAGTGATTAATTTAATGTTAAAATATTATTGCTGTTTAATGTACGATCTTATAACGATAATTACTTAGGTTTCGGTTTAAGGACCTGTTGTAATGGTAATCTCCAAATCAAAAACTTAGTCCGAATAAAAAAAAACATGTTTAAGATATACATTTAAGTAGTAAAGCTAACATGCATGTCACAATTTGTAAGTATACAGTACTGCTTACAAGCTGTTTAGAAGCCCAATAGTGGTATCTCAAAAAAATACGACTTGTTGATTTTTGTGACTTTGGATACCTTAAGAAATTATGCGGCCTATGATCTAGTTTAAAAATACCCTTTCTCTTAATTTACTATACAATGCAAGAAACCAATTTTCACCAAACATCAATTTGTACTTCTGATAGCACAACATGTCTCCTTGAAACTCATAACACATGAAGTACACTACAGCGACATATACCTAAATAGAAAAATCTGTGGATTATGTCTATTTCAACATTAACAAAGCAAGCACTCGTAAATTATTTGATAAAATTCAGAGACAGAGGGAGCACGGTTATTTTTATATTATTAAGAGCAAGGGCACCGCATGATTACGTCTATCAAAGTTATATAATCGTTAAAGCATTTGTTCTATATCATATTTTAAGACTATACTTATTTTTAAGTGCTGCCATAGAACAACTGTCAAAAACCTCAATGGATAGCTCTTGCAATTTCTACATTAGTTATTATACCGCATTGTATATTTTATGTAATATCGCGAAGCTATGTACCAACCTTAATCCGCTGTTACTTATGCCTTGTTTCCGGAACATTAACCGTCAATAGCGCGTGGCGGGGCGCCGGGGCTGAGACTAATTAATTTCACGGGCATTTGCGGTAGTAATAAGCTTATCAAATGTAGATTCGGGCACTCTGCTTCGATTTAATGATCTCCAATATGAGAGCTATTTTCGTTGGCTCCGTTATTAATATAGCAGGTCGATTAGACCCTTCGTGATTATTTCAAGGGTTAACCAAAATAAATATTTTTGGTAGTTTATTTTCTGGTGTTTATATGTGACATGGATTGAAATATTCAAAGTGTTTATCGGTAAATAAATTAGCAAGTCTTTATGACCATTATTTTAGCAATAATTAATAAAAAGTTGTTTTCTCTTTCTTTCTTTTTATTAAAAGAAACTGTGTACAAAATGAGCTCAATAGTTAGCCGGAAAGCATACAATATTTTTTTATTAAGTAAAAGTTAAAACAGTTTGGAACTGAGAAATAACATATTTATATCAATAACTATTTGTCTAAGTAT
This sequence comes from Cecropterus toxeus, assembly GCA_018249875.1. Classification (NCBI taxonomy): domain Eukaryota; kingdom Metazoa; phylum Arthropoda; class Insecta; order Lepidoptera; family Hesperiidae; genus Cecropterus; species Cecropterus toxeus. The sequence goes on from DWNE01009560.1 coordinate 3,571, forward strand.
ACAAAGAAAACTCCGTCGGACGGTAGTTGTATGTCGGTAATATAATCACTATAAGCGCAATAGAGATACAAAAATAACAGAATCATAATTTATACGTATTTTTACTTAATAATAACAGACTGTCTACCAATTCGCATTTGGCCAACGCGGTGGACTATGGCCTAAAAGAAGACCCGTGCCCAGCACAGTAATGGGTTGAGTAGTGGGACAGTAATGGGTTGAGTAGTGGGACAGTAATGGGTTGACGAACAACGGACAGAATAATTATAAACATACTACGTTAATCGTGTGCCCATGTTGAAGTTGCAGACCAGACTGACCAGAGCGCCGCTCTCTCCGAACTCGAGCGCCGCCATGTTGTCATCCCCACTTCACATACCCTCGTATAACTAGTCAAATGAGAGACTAATTTATTCAGCACATTATATAAAAATGTAATGTACGGTCGACAACACGTACTTAACAACTTCTTAGTAGCCAAATGTCATATATTTCGATTTCAAAAACGCTTTAGTACGCCATTTTGTTTCTGAAATGTTTTCCAATGACAAATACAAGCTAGTATAAAAAAAACACGCTATCTACACTCATAGCCCCACTCTAGGATTTTCTCCTGTGTCGTGGGTGCCATGGACACACAAAGACTTGCGAATACTCAAACACCCAGACCCAGAACAGAAATCTAAACTGATAATTCATATTTGTCTGTCTGGCCGGGAATCGAACCCGGGACCCAATGCGCGTCAGACCGGTATAGTGACCGCTCGGCCACGTAGGTCGTCTACTAAATTAAAAGCGAATGAATTAGTCGCACATTAAGTTTTCAAAATAACTTAACTACGATCATATAATAAATTTTGTTCTGGATAGATTAATTGCTTAGAATTGCATCCGCTAACTGATATACAAAATTATGGGTTAAAAATATTGCTTTTTGTTTTTATTTGGGCATACTGTTATAATTTATGTGGCCATTAAGTCCAATTCTGACGAACGTTGAGAGAATTTTAAGTTATTTTTTATAGCAGTGGTATTGACCTTAATAGTCAAACATTAATATTCAAAATTATATTCCCATATGTCCCACACATATAATAGATATCTATTTAAATACAACTGTAATTAAATTACCATTTTCAGAACATACTTTCACTTTTGTTTTCACAAGTACCTAATGATTAAAAATATCTTAATAAATATGGAAAAATGGAAAAGGTGGGTTATTTGAATCTATATTTTTTACCTCAATTCGTGATCATCTTATTTATTTATTTATCCTTTTAAAATTAGTCGTTTTTGAAATTTATACAAAAAATAAAAATGAAATAGACATCCAAATAAATTCTAACCGGTTTATTATTATTCTGAAATCGTAAACACATTATGAGAATATTAATAGACATAAAACCGTTATATTGAAATGATATATAAAATGAATTTTATTTGAACTCCTCGATATTTACTTTACTAGGGTCTATTATTTAAATAATTCAACTGTGACACCACCAGTGAAATATTTTATCTCTTATTGATCGTATTCAAGCTAATGTTTCCATTAATGTGGCCGATATTATACTGTAAATGGTAAGCATTCTTAAGGTATTGTCACATTTTCAATATCATTTTGAATATAAATAAAAATATCATATAAAATGACAATTATTATAAATACATCATTATTCGCTCGTAATATTCTACAACTCCTGAATTGTGCTTGAAGAATTTCAACTTATGATAATAGCGTTCTTTAATTCTACGGAAAAGTCTCTATCAATTTGCATCAGAGTAGTTTATCTATGGTCTACGTAGAATACGTCAGCCTTAGATAAATTACTAAGTTTTGTTTATAAGAAATATATTTAGATAGTGACCACACAAATGAAAAAATACGTTTTATCCTATTATCAAAAGAACTCGCAGATTGCTTGTTTGACAGGACGGTTTAACGTTAGACAAAAAAGTTGCCGGATCAGTATTGTTTTGATTTAGGGACTTGATAAATAAAATACTAACATGTATGAATCATTTCTAATATATAATAGGCATTTTCGAATTTTCTTTTTCCGTAATATGAAAACGAAACAGACGAATCAATAATATGAAACAGACGAATTAATAAAAGCTTTAATTTTTACGCGTTTTAAAGTTCCTTGGCTCATCTCTTATATGAAAATAAAACTCTTCATAAAGAAGTGGTCGCTTATTAATATTTAAAATAAATGAAAACGATTTGTAATAATTTCATTAATTAAATACCGGTTAATTTAGATACCACCCTTAGCACATTGGACAGTAGGTAATTGAATAAATTAAAACAATCAGACAATTTAATGAATAATTTAGAACAAAACCATGATAAGTAGAGTTTTGTTTAAAATTTAATTATAAATTTTATTAATTACTATTTAATTACAACTATTTCTAACGTGAAGCAGTTTTTGTGTTTCGTGAAGGGTGTGGTTGCCGGCTTACTGCCGAGAGTAGCAACGCATCTGTGGTTCACTTCTGATAGGACCCCTATAATCTATGATGTTGCTAACATGTTCATGGGCGGCAGTAACCACTTACCATCAGGTAGACTGCATGCTCGTTTATTACTTCAATCTAATAAAAAATATAGAATGATTGAAATTTTTATTTTTTATTTTTTTACAGTATACATAAGATAGCCGTTTTAGAAGCTTCTGGGGCTTTTATTTACGATAAAATATGATCTATAACAGTCAACATTTTCAGAGATACAGCACAACAGCAAAAACACGTCACAGTTGGAAACAAACTGAAATCGGTTAAATATTTTTAGTAAAGTACAAATAGGTACGAATCACGGCGTGACAAACAGCATTAGGTAACGTTACGTGTATCTAAAACTATTCTAATGGCGAATTTATGCTGATAAATGTGCTCATGCCCTTAGGGTGTCGTGCACACTTTGACAGGGTTATTAATGATCGCGCTTGATTCGCCTTCATGTGGAATTGACATTGTCTGCATTAGTCCTACTTATTACAAGTGGATACATATACCTACTTCTAAGAATTCTGTGATAAATCTTTCTATCGGGCGCTAGTCAGGGTCAATGATCTTGTTATGAATTGAGTATTTTGTATGAGAGTACCCACTATGGAACGTTAATGTAGGTACATCTTTTTATTTAAATTTAGGCAAGTGCCAGTTCATTTTATTTAATTAAAAATTGATTCAACCTATCCATTTAGTTTTATAAAATATGTTTGAAGGATAAAAAGACTGGATGCCAAGTCAGGTGTTTGTAAACGAAGGAAGAGGAAGGGACAAGTGTAGGATTAGTCTAGATTAGTTAACGATTTTTGTGGGTCTTCAAGGTGTTGAGAAATAGGTAAAAGTTTATTTGTGCGACCAAAAAGGGTTTTTGTTATTTCAAATCCCACATTTATTAATAATAAAATCTTCAATAAATTGTATTTACTGAAGATTGTTAGATTGTGCGAGATTGTCGCACTATTCCTGCTTTATGTCAATCACTTATTGATAATTCCTAAAATTTATAGAATTCAATTACATAAAGGAGTTTTATTTAAATAAGTATGAATAGAAGTATGCTTAATTTAAACTCAAGTAATAAAGTAATAAGCACGTATTTTAAAAAAAGTAACTATTGTTAAAACATCCACTAAAATTAACTTATTGCATTTCATATAAAAATCACAATGTATGTACATATAAGTAAGATGCCAGTACATATTATAATTACGCCGACAAATGACCATACTTAAGTGCTCTGTAACAAACAAATGTTGAGCTTTTATAATCCTTAATAAGCAAACTGAAAATGCAAAAAATCAAATTCACTGCTTATAAATTACTATGCGGCAAAAAAAGAATTATATAACAGATACAAAGAGTTTAGATTCATAAATTGAATCTATGTTATTATACTGTGCTTAAAACATTTTAATACAATTACTTTACATCCGCCGATTATAAGCCTAAGTGCTCTATCACTCACCTGACAAATTTTGACCGCTTTAATACGTTATTTCCGTCGGCTAATGGTATTGCATTGTTTTGTCAACGTAATGCTAAATACGCGATGGAAAATAAATGTACTCCGCTACACCTGAATGACAATTGGTCTGTTTATAAACGAGAATTTAGGGCTAAAACATATACGATACGACCCGCTTCGTGATATGTTGCTATGTCGCCATGTCGTGGCAAATTATGACATGGATGTAATCACGACATCACATCGTATGTACATAGCACGGCACGACATATTGTCGTGAATATGGGCTCATAGTATCACAATATTTGATTTTTCAATATCACTATCACCCTCAATATCTAGTAAATGGCTAAACCGATTATAATAAAACATATTTAAGAATCATCACCAGGAACAACTTTCTAGCTTTTGCTAATCCCCTAAATTCATTTTCTAACAATAAAAACCGCATCCAAATCGGTTCACTCGTTTAGGAGCTACTTTTCCACAAAACACCCCCCTTTTTGCGTCGGGGGTTAAAAACAAAGAAATAAATGCAGCCAATATTTTTTTGCGTTGCTATTTAGTATTATTAATATGAGCAAAACACCTATAGGAGTGTTTTGCTCATATTCTTCTCTAGATTTCTAGCAGAGAAAATATTATTATATTACATATTAAGAAGAATATTAAACACACAAAGTCGCAACACATCACGATACAACGTCGAGTCGTAGGTATGTTATAGGCCTTACACACGTCTCAATGACAGACTCTCTTCGGTTATCTAAATAATTTCAAAATTATGCACATTCATATTTAGATTTATGAAGGCTGTAAATGTATGAAGGTTATAACGTACGCGTTATACGTAGAATACAAATTTGTGATAATAACTATTTACATTTGAAAACGATGTTCGTGCTTATTTGAATAAAAGTTTTTGGCAAGTAATTACAAATAATAAAAATCCACTTAAGTCAAATGTAGGATTGATAACCGATGTATCATATGCGACAGACACCATCAGATGGACTGCATTGGACATTTCAATTTATATAAAAACTACAATAAAATAAGTACGATATATATGAATAAAGCTATTATTCATGACTACGAGTGTTTGAGACCTTAAAAGTCATATTAAGATTTATAAAGCCTTCACCGTATTGTAACAGGAATGAATAAATAATAGTTAGTCTTTTTCAGTTGAATAATTTGCCTACATACAAAATACGTAGGTACTTGAATAATGAAACCATTAACTTTACGATTTGTAAACTCTTTTGTTTGCTGACTCGCTGATTAACTTAAAGGATTTGATTAATGATTGCTCTTGCGTAATAAAGTACCGGCTAACTGATTGTATAATAGAACACATTGATTATTAGAAACAGATTGATGTTTACTGGGTTAGCAATAAGCAAATGTATGACTGAAGCGTGAGAAATGTTACTTGAAATTACCTACGCTCAGTTCATAAAGTAATAGTATTTCCAGTAACCTCTCAAAAGATGGCGCTGTAAGTATTCTAAATCACGTTATCGATTTTCTCTAACATTTTGTATTTTTGCAAACTTTGGGGTTGTTGAATCACGGGCGTGAACAAAGTAGTAATTAAATGAATTTGCGTAGGCAGCTAAATAAATATTTGTTTTTTAGAGCAACACTTAGCTTTCTACGTTGGAGGTCCTGGAACAAATCCAAGTTTTAACCAAACGCACCCATTTTTAAAGAACCAAAAGCATCATATGAATGGGTGTTAGCCAAGTTGCCACAATTTCGCTGACATTCGATATTCTTCACACTTTTTGGACTTTGGAGTGGTACAACATTATCTCAATAAATACGGTCGTAGAAACTGTTAATTAACTGCTTTATTTACCTTTTAACGATTTATCGCATCAAAAACTCTTTACAAATACAAGTACGCCATCACGCCAACAACATTAGTTGCAGAAATTATTCAAAGGCAGTCATAAAAGTAATGCAATTAAGTAGACGCAATATGGCGCTATAACTCGTCGGGTGCGGCTTTAACTGGGTTACCCATTTCCCGCTACCAAGAAAGATATACGGCCTTTGTAAAGCTTTTTAGCAGCGCACATTTGTAAATTAATTATAAAGGAAATGTAGTTTTATCGTGGAAAATGAAAATGTGGAAACAAGGTTTTATTAATATCTGAAAGACCTGGCATTGTATTTATGAAACATACATACTTATTGATATTTCTGGATATAATAGGCAAAAGTCAGGTCTAAGAAATAGAGGCTTGATAATCATTTATATCGAAAATATTGCGACTTTTTTCTAACATGGAAGTAGCAAACAAGCATGCCATCTACCTGGTAGTAACCGGTCACAGCCGTCCAAGGAAATGTGTAATAAACCCCAGCAAAATCAGTCTTACTTGAGGTTAGTTACAGATGCGTTGCTACTCCTGAAAACTGAGTCGGAACCTCTCGGATAAGTATACATGTCTACCTTACCCTTCAGAACAGAACAATACTTATATATAATACTGCTATTATTAGGCAGAAGTAGATGTAGTAGTTGTCCTTCCTTAGTCAAACTACAACAATACAAAACCACCTTAATTTATTCAAACTTACCAAAACTGAAAACAGGGCCTACTGTTACTATGAGCGTTTTTGATCTGCGCATTTTATTGAACATAATGATCTCTACATTCAATAAAAAGTAAAATTTCTCAATACCTCTCTATGGTAGGAACATCTGGATACCATAGAGAGGTATTGAAAAGTTTTACAAGTTAAAGAGGGCATCGCAAAGTTATGAGCATTGTATTGTAGGACCGCGTGTCGATTGGGGTGGAAACTAGGTAACCCATTTCTCGGTAACAATGATACAACAAAGACACACAAAACTTTCGCGTTATGTCGTTTTCGAACCGCACTCCATGACCCCTTTTGTAATTCAGGGGGTCATTAGGGCTACCACAAAATTTTGATAATATTTAACAAAATATGCTCTCAAGTTTCATAAAATTTAATAGCTACAAACGTTTTCGGTTAGAATGATTAAAACATATTTTAAAAAATAATTTATGCAACATTTTACTTTATTATTTTTAAACCGAATTCGTTTACAATAAGTTGTTACTTAGTATATCAACTGTATATTTTTTTATATTATTAGTTATTAGTTTATTTTGGGTTAATTTTAGTGTATCTTTACTTTTTTTTGTATAGGCCTACGTGGACCCTTACAAATTGTCAGTTACAATAAAAAAAAAATTACACTAGGTACAGTTATATGTCGAATTTCTATATGAACATAAT
>DWNE01009561.1:0-10840 GCA_018249875.1 Cecropterus toxeus
CTTTTTGTTTTAACTTATCAAAGTTATTGTAAGTTCTTTTCGGTATTTATGCTCTGATTATTCTATCAATTCATTGTATTACTTGCTTATGTCGTACGCTATCTGTCTTCACCTATAATTGTACCGTCACTTATGTTCTTTTATCTATAAATTTAATCGTTTGGCTTAATTGGTGTACATGATGTTTGTGATCATATTAAATAAATAAATAAATCACAGATGCGTCGCTACTCCCGAGGACTGAGAAGGTCGCCTCGTGGTTGAGCTCACTTATAATTATAAGTGAGCTCAACCACTCCCTTCTCGTCACGTAAGAACTACTTCTCGCTAGAAATATGTGGCGGTGGTATCTCCCTGCACTACACTGGTTCTACCACCTGGTGCTACTCACCGACACCTAGGGATGTGACTTGGCTGGGCAAAAATCGATTTTTATAATAATCAATTTTATATTTTAATCAAACAATCGATTTTCCAAAAATCGACGTTTATCCTAAAAAAATCGTTTTTTATCGTTTTTTTATCATAAACTTAACCCCCAAATACTTTTATTCATTTAGTTGACATTTTTATACCAAACACAACAAATAACCACTAGATGGCGTTGCAAGTAATTCTACTATAGAGCTGCTGTTAAAATATCGAAAGTACGTGAAACAACGAAATAAATAATCTTTTTAGTAATTAAAAGCTACGAAAAAAATCGAAAGTATAAATAAAAAATCGATAAATTTAAAATCGATTATTTATGATCAACAAATCGATTATTAAAAAAAACAATCGATTTATTAAATAATCGATTAGTTTTTCACATCCCTACTGGCACCACGCTTTATTTATCACGCCATTTATCGTCGTCATAATCATTCTTTTATTTATTAACCGCAATTTCTAGAGAATGATGCGCTTTAACGTGTAACCTTAGACTTGTAGCCTGAACGAACGACTTCCCACAATCCTTACAGACGTAACGCTTATCGTTCGTGTGAATACGCGTGTGGAAATCCAACGACTTCTTAGTCCTTAAGCATTTCTTGCAAATCTCGCAACGGAACGGCTTCGAGTCGTCATGCTTAGCCATGTGGAGCTTTAGGACGCTTCTACTGAACACTTTGAAGCCGCAAATGTCACACGCGAACGATTTCTCCTTCAAATGCACTCTTGAAACGTGCTGAACTAACGCGCTTTTCTTAGTAAAAAATATATCACACTGAACACACTCGAACTGCCTGTCCTTTTCATGAGCTAACGTTATATGCCGCTTTCTCATATAGTAACTCTTTAAGACCTCCGGGCACTGCGGACACTTGAAGTCTTTTGGTCTATGGTTCTTCTCGTAATGCTTATTTAAAGCCGGTAGCGTTGGAAAGGCAATTTTGCATTTACTGCAGTGCCGCTTCATTCCGGAATGTTCCGTTTTTAGATGTGAAATCAGCTTGGTCTTACAAATAAAGCCCTCGCCACACGCCTCGCAAATGAACGTTTTGGGTCTGTCACGACAGCAGTGTATATGTGTCAGAAGGGTACCGAAAAATTTGAAATTCATTCCGCAGTACTCGCAACACATGCTTTCATCCGACAGTTTGAACGGAAGAAAAAGTTGAATCAACTCCTTTTCAAACTTATCGTTATGTGTCTGTGTTAAATGATCGAGAAATTCTTGAAAATTCTGCAAAGGTTTCAAGCAACGCTTGCAACAAATTTCTGACACATCCAATTTAATTTTCCTATAGCCAAAACCTTTCATATTCCGTAAAACATTGTCCAATTTCGCTTTACAATGTTCTTCCACCGTATGCGTCCTCAACTTTGAACTGTCCACGAAAGATGCACAACAAAAGAAACACAAATATTTGTTCGACGACCACCTGAAGGCGATTATCGTGGAACAATCTAGGACCGCTTGGAAAAAGCTTCGCAACGCTCTTTTCCTGTTTCCGGAAGAATTGCTGTCTTCTAGCGAACTGAAGACCCGGAACCCTGGAAAAGAAGGCTCTTTTGAATATATAAAAAACTATTTTAATACCGTGATTTAAATTATAACAAACAAAGGAATTTTACTTAACAAAATAACCAGCTTCATCTATTTAATATTATTATATTATTTTTCCAGCCATGTTTTCTTGTACTTGCATTTGACGCTTTACTTATATGTATAGCATACAGCACTTTACATTTCTTTCATTTTTAGATTTTTAGATCATTGTATTTGCATTTGACGCTTTACTTATATGTATAGCATACAGCACTTTAAATTTCGTCGTGATTTCGTGATTTTTAGATCATTTTTAAATCGCATCAAACTACTGATTTTATCCATGCTAATTATAAAGCAGTAGAGTTTGTTTGGTTGAGCGCACTAATCTCAGGAACTATTGGTTCAAATTGAAAAAATATTTGTGTTGAATAGCAAATTTATCGTATAGGCTATAGGCTCTATAAAATGTAAACGTTATGTTTGTTTATTTTTAATAGATTGCTCTCTAATAAACGCGGGTGAAACTGCGTGGCACAGCTAGTTTTAAACATAGAGACGCTCTCTACACTCATAGCCCCACACTAGGATTTTTTCCTGTGTTGTGGGTGCCATGGACACACAAAGACGAATACACAAACACCCAGAACAGAAATCTAAACTCATCATTCAGATCCCTGTCTGGCCGGGAATCGAACCCGGGACCAACAGCGCGTTAGATCGGTATGATAACCGCTCGGCTACGCGGGTCAGCCAGTTTTAAACATAGAAAATATACTAATATAGAAAATGAGATGGTGTGTCTGTTCGTTACTCAATCAAGAACCACTGGTCCGATTTACATGAAATTTTGCATGGATGTTGCTTATTTACCTGGTTAGCTTTTGGCTATTTTTGATTTCGATATTTGCACTATTTAAAGATGGCGTGACGTCGTGACGTGACACGTGACGTAGTGACGTCGCTACACCTTTAGTTCCAGACTTTCATATACTATCACATTTGCCTCGTATCAAAGGTACTTTAGTTAATTAATGATCAGTTTCTCTTTCATAATAATCCTCTCTATCAAAAGTTATAGTTATATTTATAAAAAAATATATTATAAAAAAAATATATATTATACAAAAATGTACCGAAAATTAAATTTTTGCAGGTAGAACCAATGTAGTTCAACCGAGGAAATACCACCGCCACACCTATTTCTAGCGTGAAGCAGTTTTTGCGTGAGGAATGGTGTGGTTGCCGGCTCACTTTTATATGTGGCGACCATCTCAGTCCTCGGGAGTAACAACGCATGTGTGATAGACTTCATATAGAACCCCTGTTCTATATGAAGTTGCTTACAAGTGTCCATGGGCGGCAGTAACCGCTTACCATTAGTTGGGCTGCTTACTTGTTTGCTACTTGATATTTATAAAAAAAAATCGTTACATTTTTTACATGGTTTGCAGCGAAGCACAGCACATTTGAAATATTGTTATCAATGTATTTGCCTTTTATAATTTATGATCCAACAACTATTTGAATCTATCTTCCATATTATTGAAAATGCTTTGCACTTGAAGTGACGTCATAACCTGATAGACGACCCGCGTGGCAGAGGCGTCACCATACCGATCTGACACGCAGGCGGTCCCGAGTTCGATCCCCGGCCAAACAGAAATGTGAATGATGAGGTTGGATCTCTGTTCTGGGTCTGGGTGTTTGTGTATTCGTCTTTGTGTGTTTCCATGGCACCAACGTCACAGGAGAAAATCCTACTGTATAGTGAATGATAGTACGAGTGTAGAAAGCATTTATGTTTATGACAAACATTTTTACAAACGAAATATACCCAATAACAAATTGAAGGAGTTGTGTAAAATTAAACAAGTATATCATATATTCCGTTTATTGTTTTCTACCGAAACTTCTACATTCGTGACTCTGTTACATACTCAGGGGCGTAGCGTGGGTGGCGGAAGTCGAACTCGCCAGCCACCCATTCACACACAATAATAAAAACGACAATATCTAATTTGACGACCAAACAAAAAAAGGCTGCCAAATCTTTTTTTGCCGCCCCTCAAAATGTGCCGCCCGAAGCGGACCTCCCGCTTCAACCCCCGTCCCCCACGCTACGCTACTGTACATACTTACAACATTAATACAACCCAAAGGCGTTTCTATAACTGAGTTGAAACTTAGTTTGGAAAAAGGTCGATTTGTCTTTGAATTTTTGAAGAGAAATCTTCTTTAGGCGTTAAGCACTTTTTGGATGAACAAAAATCATGGAACTCGCATCATCTTCACCGAAATCTTTCCATGAGCTATGTGTACCGTGTATATATGTACATAATATACCTTCCTGCGTTATTTTTTTTAAGTTTTCACTTCTATGGGAAGTCCTCAAGACTGCCTATTTTTTTCTCATCGTATGGTATTTGCATGCATGCATGTATGCATTGTGATAAACTTTGATATATGTTCTCCAAGACAAGGATTTTTCTTTCCACGCATGTCTTTGGATTTTTAGTATAGGCTAAGCCTTAACCCTTAGCCATGAAAGTCCGGACCCTCTATCCCTCTACAGTATATCCCATGATACAACCTAACAATGCCACATGACAATGGACGCTGAAAATTATATTTTTAGACATTTTTCTTGTCGCGCGGGTTAACGCCAGCACGCGTCCCACACGCGTGATACAACGCTGTAGTCACCATTCGCATGATGCGTTGACGTGTGCATGTCGGCTGACTTATATTTGAAGCAACCATCTCAGTCCTCAGGAGTCGCAATGCACCTGTAATCGACCTCAAATTATGTCCATGTGTGAATAGTGACCACTCCATCAAGTGGATTGCAAGCTCAAGTGCCACTTCTTATGAAAGAACACATCATTATTTATATGGATAGATGCTTAATTTCACGATCAATTTCAAATTAATAGCTAAAATATGAATGTAAATTTGTTTTTCAACCAAAGACCTCCATCATAGTTAACATTTTAAAAGCAATTAGGTTTTTAGGAATAACTTTTTGTTATAAACATTAAGTCTTTGTCGATCGACTTTTATTCCACCGTCGGGAACTAATTACCCCACTGCTGGGCACGAGTCTCCTCTCAGAATAAGATTTAGGGCATACTTGGCAACGCGTTTATTAGACTTCAAATACCTTTGAGAACTTTTCTAAAAAAATTATTTAGATGCCTCTGGTTTCCCCTCACGTTGACCTTCACCGCTAAACCATGATCATTCATACATAAATTTTATAACATCAAAAATCATGGCGTCAAGTAATTTTTTAAATAATATCTGTACATCAAAAGTTATGGCATACTCTTTACATTGATTTATGGTGTGACGTTTGTCACCTGTGATTTGACTATCACTTTTTTTCTTCTTGTCTTTTTCCCCTCTCTGTTCCAGTACGCTTGAATAATTCTTGAAGAATTTGGGTCTTTCTTCATATTTTGTTTATTACTCTTGATTTGCCCCTCTCTGTTCCAATACTCTTGCTTATGTATAGTGTCATTTATTGGTTAGTTTCTGAAGAGTTGGTCTTTGTTCATATTTTGACGGACCAACGGCACGAGGTCGAATACTTAGTTCAGGTCGTGTTCCGGTAGTAGTACAAGAAAAAAATAACTGATGATTTGTAAGTGCTTCAAGGCTTTTACAAATTCATTTCATGCCACCAGTTATCTCGTTAAACTGTCTACAAATCAATAAATGTCTTTAGCACTTCATCCTTAACTTTCTCCGATTTCTGATGCATGTTCCTGAAATGTTGCCGCATTGTCTTCTTCGTTTTATACGCCTTATCACAGTCCGGGCATTTGATGTTTCTTTCATCGCTGTGTTTCATCATGTGTCGTTGCATTCGGGCCTTACCGAAGCCCTCCCATCCGCAGATATCGCAAACCGAGTCCTTCTCTTTCAAGTGAATCTCTCGAACATGCCGCTTCAAGGAACTTTCGAAGACAAACTTTCTCGGACAGTACGTGCAGTTTAGATTCTCTCTACTTTTGTGAACTTCGATAAAGTGCCGCGCCCTTTGGTAGTGAGTTACGAACTTTTCCGAGCAGTAGAAACAGTCGTACTTCTTTCCGTGGAAGTTTTGAAGGTGTACCTTCATTTTTGTCGCAGGCATGATCAGGCCGCATACAGTACACTTCACTTCCTTCTTCGAATGCGTCATACTTTTGTGGAGATGCATGTCTTTGGACGTTTTGAAGTGCTGCCCGCATATATTACAATGGACAACTGAATACGCTTTGTGCATTCTAACTGTATGAACGAAGAGATGTGCGTAACTCCTGAAAACATATCCACATTCCAGGCACTTGGCTGACGACGCGTCCAATTTAAACGGAACCATACGAATTGCGATACTCTTATTAACTTCAATCTGATGCGTCTCTATCAAATGCTCGACTAGTGCCTTCAAATCGTCGATCTTGATCGGACACAACTTACAAGATATACTCGACACGTCCACATAAACCACTGACTCCCAGTAATTGTTCATTGCTACGTAAATCTCATCAGTATTACAATGACTCCTTAAGTGCGGCAACAGTTCCTTCGGCTCCTTAAACTCTTCGTAACAGTAGAAGCATCTGTACACGCTTCTCAACCACTTAAAAGGGTACACCGTCGAATTGACCAGCACTTGAGTGATGTTCCTCCGAGTGATCTCCAGCTTCTCCTGTTTAGTCATGTCTTTCGTTTTACCACTGTTCAAACTACTCATGCCTGTTAGGAAATGTTCCGAAAAGGATTTCTTTAAACTCAACTCTTCGTCGTCCGAATTCGATTCTCCTGAGTCTCCATCTGACGATTTGTGTCCTGAAATTAAAATTTCTTCTTAGTCAGTGCTATGACATAGTCTGAGGCCTAATGTTTCATGCGATGCGAATCTCTTTAGAAAATGATGAATAATCTTTAAGGTTTTCTATCGATAACTTAAGTGAAACCAGCTTCTTTGGTTGAAATAAATGTTTCCGACCTTTTTCCGAAATTCTATCTTGATTATAAAATTTTTCATTATGTTAATTTCATATGGCGAATATCACGAAGATTTACTTTTTTCGTACTATAAAAATTGTTTCGCTAAGATGTTTTTGTTTTGGTCTGGCTTGCTTTTACTTTTATTTTATTATACTTGAATGATCACTAGTTTAATATTAAAGAAAAGTTTCGAAACCTGTGTTTGTTCAATATTCATCATGATGTTCTCAATGTCATATGAAGTCTTTGCTAGAGAAGTGAACTTTGCTCAGGCCAAAGTTAGCCAGGCCATTATGGCTATTCTGATAGAAGATCCGTGCTCAGCAGTGAGACTGTACCGAATCCTACTGATATTATAAATGCCAAAGTTTCCGAAGATATATGGAAGTTTGTTTTTCGCATGGTCAAAAAATACTGTTGGGATTTCACTGAAATTTGACAGACAAATAGTTCATGAAGCGGGCGAAACCTTAGGAATAATCTTAGTTGATAAAAGTAAGATAATAAAAAGAAGTTGATGATAAAAACAAATAGATACTGATATTCTCCTTATCTACACTTATAGGTCTCATTATTCAGTGTTCTGGGCCTTATATGATTAAATACACAAACACCCAGACTTAAACCGGTTATTATTTAATAAATTAATGAGTTGTATGAATGGATACATCCCGGAAAGTCCATCCAAAGTTGGTTATGCAACACAGTTCCTTGAAAAAGATAGTATTAATAAAACGCAACGTGTGAAAATTAATATAATTTTATTATATATTTAATCTATTGTTTGTGCCTTATATTTTATTTAAGTAGCATACTTGTCTACGTATACATATATTTATGAAATTAAAGTAGCAAATGGGCACGAGCCCACCTGATGGTAAGTGTTCACTCACCCGGATATCAATAATTAGCCTCAAAATAGAACTGGAGTAGCAGATGCATGAGAAGTTAGCTACAATGCCTATTATATGTCTGTATCACCACACCCCTCAAACTGGAACACAATAGCTTTATTTCGCTAATATAGAGTATAGAAGAGAAATAGAAATAGATGACGGTAGTGCCAACGCCAACAAAAATGATTCCGAAGTCTTTCATTATGGGCTAATCTTCGAAATAGCTAAACTGATTCTTGTGTTTCATTTCACACTTCCACTTTCTAGAAAATAACATGAGCTAAATTTATGTACAACTTTTGGTATATATGTATATGTAAATTATCTTATGTTAAAAGGAAAAGCCAGCAATATGAACGATGAGAATTATTTATGCCTAACACTTGCCGGTAGAACAAGCTCCCACGGAATCAAAGATTATGCCTTAACCTAACCAACTCTCTTTACTAGGAACCCAACGTCCCCACGTATGGATTCTCAAACGGCATCATCGCCTGTTGTGGAGTCTTATGCATCCTAGCGAAATGGGCTTTCATGATCTTCTTCGTTGTGAAAGCTTTGTCACACGCTTCACACTTGAAATTCTTTTCCCCGCTATGTTTGTACATGTGATTCTTCAACCGATTGCTGTTAAAGGCTTTCCAGCCGCAAATCCCGCAAATATGATTCCGAACCTTCAAGTGCGTGTCTCTTAGATGCGTCATCATCATGCTTCTGAAGACGAAGGTCTTCGGACAGTGCAGGCACTTCACCTCTTGCCTATTCTTGTGTTCTGACGCCATGTGTCTCGACCGCTTGTAATGACTCTGGAATGTTTGCGCGCATATCAGACACTTATACTTCTTGTCCATATTGTGTTGATTCTTCTGATGAGTCTTCAGTTTCGCCCGCGTTTCGAACTTCTCTCCGCACTCCGTGCAAAGAAGCCCAGTGTTCTCGTGAACAGCTTTCACGTGAAGCCGCAGCAAATTTGCGTCTTTGAAGTGCTGTCCGCACACATCACACAGTATCACTGACATGCCCTTATGATCCTTGTTCGTGTGATGTAGAAGTGGTCCGAACGTATAGAAACTAGCACCACACGCCAAACAGTTAACATTGAAATTATCCAGCTTGAACGCCACCATGCAAATACCTACATCCTTGTTGTAAACCACTTCGTGCTTCGCTATCAAATGGTCGATCAGATCGTATAAATCCGAAACCGGTTCAGGACAGAGCTTGCAGGACAGATTCGACACATCGACATAGACCACAGGCTCCCAGTAATTGCTCATCGCTTGCTCCTTAACCTGATCTCCTATATGAACGTGTTGATGATTCTTCAAATCCGATGACTCTTGGAATATATCGTAGCAGTAGAAACATCTGTACGAGCTCTTCAGCCACCGAAACGGCATCACGGTCGACTTCGTGAGCACTTCCACGACATTGCTTCTAAAAATCTTCCGTTTCTCTCTGGCTGATAGCGATTTCTTCACTCGCATTGGCTCGATTTCTATCGTCAATTTGTCTTCGATGTAGCGTTGTGAATCAGTCAGAACTGTTGCCTGGCCACCTTTTGGTTCTCCTGTAAGGAAAACAGTGCTTTACTCGTTTTGTCTAGTAAGCCGAGGCAGCCAGGGCAGTCATGCAATTTTTGACGTTTTGGAAATAGTCTTAAATTTACTGAAATATTGATCAAGAAAATCTTAGTTGTGTAAAATTTTCAACTACATGCAACAAATGTTCAATATGAAGTAAACTACGATATGGCACCATTTTAGATACAATCTAAGAATACAGAACGTTTATGACAGATTATTTAAGCAGTAAACCATCCCTTTCTATTCATACAAAACATTTTAATTTTTATGACACAATTTAAAAATTCATTACTTTAGTCTATTATTGAAAAGTCTTATTCGCGATTTTGTAAACGATGTGACGTCACTGTGACAGTAAAGAAAAACTTATATAAAAAACATACAGTCGAACACAGAAGTACCTCCTTTTCGAAGTCGGTTAAAAATACCTATTCTAATATATATAAATGTAACAGTATCACGAGTTCAATAGTAGTTTCCTTCATCTTAAGAAATGGTCACCGAGCCTAAAGATTTTTTTTACTAAAAAAACTACTTTTAATAAATACTTCATTTATGTACTTTTAATTCTGACGATCCTATCAAGGACAAAGGAAATCTATATGAGAAGAATGAAATTTTAAAACTTATTAGTGCATTACCTAGTAAATGACGGTCATGATTGGCTCGATTTAATACAGCCGTTACATATAATTATCTGTAACGGCTTAATAATACGCTTATAATACGCTTTCTACACAAATAGCCCCACACTAGGATTTTCTCCTGTGTCGTACGTGCCATGGACACACAAAGAAGAACACACAACCACCCAGACCCAGAACACAATCTAAACCCATCATACAGATGTCTGTGGCCGGGGATCCAATCCGGAAGCCACTGCGCGTCAGAGCGGTTGTGACCGCTCCGCCACGCGGGTCGTCGCCGATAAAATCATCATATAAAAAACGTTCCTTCTTAATTTCTCATTTCAATAATAAAAACTGTATAAAATTCGTTCAAAAGTAGATAGCAGAAGACTTTATAATAACAGTTACTAAAAGTGTCAAGTTTCTCGGAGATATCGAAAGTGAGGAGGGAAATTATCCAATATGTATTATATAACTATCAAAGTAAATCTAATATCTGTCAACGTAGAAACTTGATACCCATATAGTCGTGATAATAAAAACGTCGTCTTTCCCCCCTATTGTTCTTCTATTTATAGGAGCCGTTTTTAAAAATTATATCGCCTATATCACTCTGCAAACTGAGACGATTCTGATGATATGTCACACGTCACAATCTGTCAAGCCTTTTAGTCTGTAGCATAGAGTCACTTATATATAGGGTATAGAGTCATCAGTTAACTACACGAAACAGCGCCATCGCGTGGGGAGTTA
>DWNE01009562.1:0-10840 GCA_018249875.1 Cecropterus toxeus
CCATACCGGTCTGACGCGCAGTGGGTCCCGGGTTCGATTCCCGGCCAGACAGAAATATGAATGATGAGTTTATGTTTTTGTACTTGGTCTGGGTGTTTATGTATTCTTGTTTGTGTGTCCATGGCACCCACAATACAGGTGAAAATCCTACTGTGGGGCCATGAGTGTAGAAAGCGTGTGCGCGTATATAACACAAATAATAATAAACGAAGGCTTGCAAAGCAAATAAACGGTATGGTCTACGAAACTAAGTCATCTAACGTCTACGCTAAGCCTAATCTAAGGCGCTACAGGCGTAGCAATGGTCCGCAAAGCCTATTGTTACGTCATAGCTTGCTATTGGCGGCCGCTCTACCTTTCGTACCCACGCGCTCCAATCACAGCAAGCAACTAGACACGCGTAGATATTCGCAATCTTTTATATACAGTTAGTAGTGTAATGAGCGTGCCGTTAGTAATAAGATGGCAGTTTAGATAGTTTTGTTTTAATAGTATCGCTTAGATGTGGCTTAGATACGAGAAATTACGAAGTTTTAAATTTTATTTGTTTCTTTAGTAGTTTACATATATGTTTTAAGTTACGAGGGGATGCGTATCAGTTTGGATGATGTTGTTTTAAGTAAATTTGGTTGGACTCTAATAAGTCGAAATGAATGATTATACGACACTGCTAACAATAAATTCGTGTAAGAAATAGATTTATAAATTTTATTAAATAAGAGATTCCTTTAAAACATACTTTTACTTATATCTGCGTTAATGTTTGTGTTACTGCGCATAGCCCACGGTTTGTGTAGATTGAAACGATCTTTAGGCAAAATTGAGCATTCACAGTAGGATTTTCTCCCGTGCTGTGGGCGCCATGGACACACAAAGACGAATACATAAACACCCAGACCCAGAACAGACATTTTAACTCCTCATTCATATTTCTGTCTGGCCGGGGATCGAACTCGGGATCCACTGCGTGGTAGACCGGTATGGTGACCGCACCGCCACTCGGCTCGTCAAGTTAGATTAGTAAGGTGGTCGCGATGGCTAAACATGTGTGTTCCCCTCGTGGGGCAGTGCAGTTTAAATTCATAGCCATGTTTCTTGTAGACTTATTAATGAAATTATTTTTGGAGATAAGTTTTCAAGTCTTATTCAGATTCCAATAAGAACAAATCGTAATCTTAAGCTATAGATTTGTGTCCAGCAGTGGAACATATTATGGGTTTGCAGCAATATTTGGCAAATAAGAATGGATAAGATAATAAAAGTCGTTTTGAAGTATCACTTTTTCTAATAAGAAATAGTTAAACTAATATAGTTTATTAATAGTAGGGTTTAGCGTGGGTGTATTTTTCGTCATGTAACGTACTATTATACGGAAAGCGACCTGATAAAAAGGTACTCATGTAAATACAAATGTATTCATACATTTATATACATGTACACGCGTCCGCCATTTCGTATCATATCTGATATTATAGGAAATAGTTAAGGCGTTAAAACCAGAAGATCGGCAGTACTGTTTTGCTGTAAAGATATTTTCGATTTCACCAGACATAGTCAAATTGACTACGAAGCGACTACAGTGGGAAATTGATGTGTGGATTTTCCAGGCGAAAAAACCAGTGTAGTTCGAGGGGGAAGGTACCACCGCCACACCTATTTCTAGCGTGAAGCAGTACTTGCATTTCGCTGGAAGGGTGTCGTTACCGGTTCACTTATATATGAGGCGACCGTCTCAGTCGTCGAGAGTAGCAACGCATTCGTGATCGACTTCAGAAAAAGCCGCTTCTATATGAAGTCGCTTACAAATGTCCATGGGCGGTAGAAACCACCATCAGATGGACTGCCTGCTTGTTTTCTACTTCAGTGTAATAAAAAAAAGAAAATCAAAAAACCAAAAAAGGGTACAAGATTTAAGTATAAAGTACACATGAAACGAAGAACCTCCCTGTTCGAAGTGGGGTAAGAATATTTCAAAGTTTGCAAACGTGATACTTTTCTTGTAAATTTATTGCATATTGAAAGTTAATTTGCAAAAGTAGCGGAACATGCAGGTTATCGATATTCCAAAGAATAATTTATACAGTAATAACATTGATTAATATTAAAAGCAAGTTAATGATTAATTGAAGTTGATTACCCCCCATAAACTCAAAACTTGATAAAACTGTAGAATAAATATTAACTAGAAATGCTTCATATTTTCTTATTAGAATTATTCTTATGTGATTAAGATTACCGATAATAGCTGGATCTCTGAGGATAACGAGATACTGATTCAATTTGAAAAGTGACCCGTGACGTGATTTTTGAGATTTCTGTTAGAAGTCTATTTTATATCCAAAAAGGGAGAGATAACTTTTATGTAAGTATTTCTTTATGCATCTACGTCTTTCAATGTGCAGAACAGCGTAGTGCAGTATATAGCGTTTGCCAGTGCCGTGATTTATCACTTTGACTCTGACAACCCGCGTAACAAAAGGGTCACCATACCTGCCCGGCAAGCGTGGGTTCCGGGTTCGATCCCCGGCCAAATATATTTGGTTATGATAGATAAACTTAGATTTCTGCTATATCTAGCTGTTTATTATTCGTCCTTGTATGTATAAGAAAATCGTGGTGAAACTATGGATGTCAAAAGCTATGTGTTTCATCAATATCTGTAACAAAACTAATAGTCTATAAGATGTGTACTAATATTATGTTAAACATGAATCTTGTAGTTTAGCTGGCTTATGTTATATTGTCATTTCTATTTGACGTAATAATTCTATGGCTGCAGTAAAGAGGTGTTAAGAGAGACGAATTAAACGATTTCCCACTATTACAGGATGATCGATACGCGATTAATGACGCTCAGCCTAATAAAGTATTCCGTTTTCGTGGTGACGATAAATTTAAGGGAGATAGCTAAATTGCTGTTTTGAACCTCTACACGTATTTATAAGATAACACTTAGTAAATGTAGTAATTATACAGTGTATTAGATTTAACGAAGGACTTATTCAAGATCATGATAATTTATGGTCACTTTATCAAAAAACACATGAAATAATGTTGATTAGTTACAACTAAAACTGCAATGAAAATATCGTAAAATATTTCTTACCTATAGACATCATGGCGCTAGCGAACTATTTTCAAAACACGGCATTGGTTTTAAAAAATATATCTACTAAATTTTGACATATGCTCAAGCGTTGGGCGTGGTTATCATTCGCCGATAATGCAAATAAATGGATCAATATACAATTTTGTGAGGCATTTAGGGCGAGAAACGAATACCGAATACTTTGTTGTTATAAGCCCTAACTATTCGTTGTATAACACACATAATTACGAGTACATCGATTTATAAGATTTCATAAAATATGTGCAAGTTTAATAACATATTTACACATTTGATGATTTGATGGATAAAATATACAACAACCAAAATAAACGGAGATCGTTAAAATTGTTAACTTTAAAATATAGTTGGTTATACTTTTCTCCTTATGCTTTGGTCTTATTAGAAGTATTGTAGATTTAAATTGGTCTTCTTAATCATTAGATAAAAACCAGTAAGGAAAATACGATATAAGATAGAACATATTACATTTATGAAACAGAAGATATTTTTAGTAAACTGATGTATCCTACATCTGAAGAAAACTTTTTTATATCTTAAAATTGCATGTTTATATAGACACTGTTTGTATTACAAATTTTACAGAAACATCAACCAGAAGTAAGTAAGAAATATGCGTCATTGGATTGCAAAACACTATAGTTTTCTGGTTTAAAGCGTATGTCACCAACGTTATTTCTAATTGGACGGTAATTCAATAGGAGTTGATCGTCAAGGTTTTAGACAACGAACCAGCAAGGTAGAGCGAGCCAGTTTTGACCGGGACAATACTACTGCCACGCCTATTTCTAGCGTAAAACAGTTCTTACATTTCGGTGAAATAGTGAGGTTATCCACTTGCATACAGCCACCATTGAGGTCTTCGGAAATAGCAACACATCTGTGATTGGTTTTGGACAGCATCTCTTCTTAACATGAAGTTGCTTATAAATCAATCTTACAAAGAAAAACTGCAACTCGTGTGCAAATTTATTTTCATAAAGAAAATATATATATATATTGTTGCAATTTAGTTATAGGTCGTTGCTCTTCGACAAAGCCATGTATTAAGAACACGCTATAATAGTACGTGTGAGGTCTTATTACTCCCCTCTTAAGGCAATCTGTCTTAATTCTTATCTCGTTCATTTATCCTTATCTACTCGGGGAATCTCACTTAATTTTTTCTTGTTAGCGAATTTTTCAAACTGGACACTGACTTGTGCCTGGGATTCTTTACCCAACTCTCGCATTGCGAAGGTCCTGTTGCCTTTTTGTAAGTTTAACTGACGTACACCTATTTAGATAAGTGGATAAAATATTTGTGGGAGAGAAAAATATTTCATTGTACTTTAATTCATGCCTTGATATATTCACGTTTTATGTACTTAAATAAATAATCAGCATTCCAGCGAATTAACATACGGGTATTGAATAGAGTACTAGTATCGTTAAAAATATTTGTCGATATACATTTTTCGTTTATGTTTACAAAAGAAGAAGAAGAAATAATCTTTATTCACGAAGAATATTATACAGCACAATGAAAAGAAAATAAAAATACAATTAAACCTAAAAAAAAGAAAAAAAAATAAAAAACAATATAGGGCATAAACAAAACAAAACACAATTAAGACGTTGTCACCTTTTTAAATAAGATTTAAGTAGCAAACATTGCTTATTCCCAACCCTTCAAACCCTGTTTTTTTGCAAATATATGTGATATACTGACACGCTGAGCGTATATTTGTATTATATGGATAACACTCCCAAGTTCGATGTAAAAATTCCATGCAACTTTTGCCATTTAAGAATACATTGTAGCATTCCGTCAAATATTCAATGGAGGTTAAATTTATAGAATATATTATATAAATCATATGTAACATATGCATTGTGCTGCTTCTTAAGTTCCCTATCTATTAAGCAACATAAATATAGGTACTAGTTTACAACGCCGGCAAACTCAAAGAAACGTGGGTATTACAACGGCATCTAAAAACAGGAAACATTTATCGAACGTTTTCAATCCAATCAAAACAATAATATATGATGGGACTATTAAAATTCCGACGTTGACGTAACATGTATTACTTCCCAAAAAGGACGATGATTACTCGGAACTGGCTCTCCATTCATGATGAGGTACCAACTCGATTTTGTTTCAAGTCACGGCTCCAATTTTGCTTCCGAATACGCGTTACTATGGAATAGAGCAGGGGTTCTTAACCTTTTATCATGATCTGGGCTGAAGCATTTCTTCATATGGTTGAATTTAGGGCTAGGCTGTTTTACAAAAAAAAATCTTTAGTACGTATGCATATTACAGGAGTTTTTTTATTTTTATTTTTCCTTAATAATAAAACAGAAATATAAACTCTTTCATTTAGTACTCAATATTCTATTACGATCATAGCTAAATCCCGTTTTAACTATATAATCATAGATCATTTAGTACATTTTAGCTTTCTATGAACCATAATTAAGTAATAATAAACCATCACTTTTTTTAACTGTTAAGAGAAACATTGTGAGAAAATCTGCACAGCTGAGATTCTTTATTATCTTTAATGTGTAATCTCTCTATTTAAACTTGCCAGCATGGTGGACTAAACCCCTCTAACTCTGAGAGGAGACCCTGGGTCCAACAATGGAACAATAATAATAATAAATTTTATTTCAGACAAGTCCATAACTGTTAGCATGCAATGTTGCTTACAAACTATGTTAGTATAATTAATTCCAAATTTCCAATATAATTCCAATTCCAATATAATATAAAATTCATAATAATATTGTTATATAAAAAAATCGCAGGAGCTATTTTGCTTATTTACCTTTAATATAAGTCTATGTACCGTAACATGCAGATTGTAGAGGGTTTTCGTTTTTCTTTAACATGAATGTTATACAAAACTTGATACATTCTAAGTGTTTTCAATTGTTCACAAGTGGATCTAGGAAGAATATCGAAAACAAATAACACAGATTCGTTAAGTTTGATAGATTTGAGTCGTAATAAGGTATAGAGTCGCAGTGCTACAACGGTATAATCAACCCGATTTTAAAATCAACACAACCAAAACTGAACAAAAATAATATTAAGTAAAAGTATTTTTAAAGCAATTAATGTAATTAAAATACAAATGATAAGCATTTGCAAAAAACGGTTTCTGCATAAATTTTAACCGCATTTTTAATAAACTTACCTTGGATATTAAAACGCAATAAAGTAAACCATAAAAACGAAGTACGCCGCAGTAGGTAACCAGGGAACGCGTTCGTTGAGATTTAATTTAATTAGTCAAAGGCATTAGCGCCTGAGTATAGCAAGAGTTGCGAAATTAATGATTCCGAAGAGATTAGCTCGACACACTCGCAAATTAAAAACATTTTTAACTCTACATACGAAGTACTTAATATAATCCAAAGATGTGTAAAGTTTATACACTTAATTTACAATCGTCATTTTATGAAATAGGCATGAAATTTACTAGGTGGTAGAAAAAGTGTAGTTCTACTGGGGTACCACTGCTACAACCAGTGGCGTAACGAGGGGGGGCGGGCGGAGGGAGACATTTTGAGGGGCGCCAAAACAGATTTGGGGATCGGCAAAAACAGATTTATCAACCTTGTTTTGTCATCAAGTTAGATATTGTTTTTTTTGGTCGTCAAAATATGTATAATGTGTGGCGAGTTCAAGTTCCGCCCCGGGCGGCATAAGCCCACGCTACGACACTGGCTCCAACTATTTCTAGTGTAAAGCAGTTCTTGCATTTCCGTAGAAGGGTGTGGTTGTCGGTTTACTTATAGTATGAGGCGACCATCTTAGTCCTTAAGAGTAGCAACGCATCTATGGTCGATTTTAGATACAACCCTCTAACTCTAACCCTTCTATATGAAGCTGCTTACAAATGTCCACAGGCGGCAGTTACCACTTACGATCAGGTGGACTGCATGCTCGTTTGCTTCTTCAGTCTAATAAAAAAGAAGGGACTCCAAGACTCTCTGTCTAGAATTGTCTTGTCCATGTACATAGGCGGCACTTGCCACATAACATCTTGGAAACTACATTCTTGTTTGCTACTTCCATAAAAGTGTACCGATAACACAGAAACTGTCTGTGTAATGGACAAAATATCTATGTAATATGTACATATACGTGGAGGAGCGGTCTGACACGCAGTGGCTTACGGGTTCGATCCCCGGCTAGACAGACATTTGAATGAAGAATTTTAATTTCTGTTTTGGGTCTGAGTATGGCCATGGCACCCACGACACAGGAGAAAATTTTAATGTGGGGCTATGAGGGTAGAAAGCGTTTATTTTTTTTTCATAGTGTTGAGATTCCTACTAACACGCGCGAGAGAAGACGCACGGGTGGAGGAGGGACACAACGTCATCGGCAGCGGCGGCCGGACGAGCACTCACCATCGCAATCTCCATTGACTGCGGACGATTTCTCTCTTTAATTGTATTGTGTTTTGTTCCGTGTAATTTGACGGCAATAAACCAGCCTATAGTTTATACAGTCCACTCAATTAAGTACCCAAACCTTTACAATCGTTTATCGACATAAACGTAACATTCATCAAAAATTCTAATAACGGAATAAACTTTCAATAAATCTGAATGAACGATGGTTTATTGTGTTAGGTAATATTGCTCAGTTCATCAATATTCTTGTAGTACAGTAATACATGTTGACAGTGATAATTTGTGGTGCCGAGACGTCTTACGATAAGCCTCTTTGGGAAGCTCACGCTTAGTGCTACGAGCAGCGTAATAGAGCTTGCCAAGAAGTTTGTGAAAGGAAGGAAAGGAAACATATTTAAAAAAATGTACTATTTAAACATGACATGAATTGAAGACCGTAAAATAATAGCGGGAAGCAGTCCTATAAATTCAAAGAGTATGTGGGATTCTAAATTCTAGATTCCTAGATTCTAAATCCCATTTGGTATGATTTGTATCAAACGAATTCAAATTCAAAAAAGTTCAAATTTTCAATAATATAAATTTATAATTTGTATTTTGTATTTTTTCCAGACCGTATTTTTTATGATTTTTCAATTCTCTCGACTGGGTAAACCGATTTTAAGATTTTTTTTCATTTGAAATCTGGCGCTTCCGTTTTGGTCCCATTTTAATTTAGTTCAGTTCTAACAATGGCATCTGCGAGGAAAACGTATAGGTCTTAAATTTGCAATAAGTATGTGCGCGACATATGGACGAATATCTCAGTTTCTGCTGATCCGATTCTCATGAACCTTAAAATGAACATTAAATATCTGGTATGAAATAATATATTAAAAATGTGACTTTCTACTCCTCGAACCCGTTGACGTAGAAGTAGCTAGCCAAACCATAGAAGTTTGCTATTTCATGTTAACGAATATAATTATAACTAGATCACTGATTAGAGACATACTATGAAACATTTGACCTTCAACTCTTCAATCCTGATGATGTAGGTGTACTTTAAACCTAGACTATAAAAGTTGACCATTTGGTGCTTATACATATGCAATAAGGTTAAAATGCAGAGATGATATAAGACGAAAATTTTTGACATTCAACTCCTCGTTTCTACTTTTTGTTAAAAATTCTTTTATTATACAAGTATGTACAAAAGATATATTTTCCTTATTTTTTCTTTGCGGACCGTACGCTTTCGTACATTACACGTAGGTTCAAACTAAGTGAAAGAGTTACGATGTTGATAAAGATACACACAGACAGACGGAATGACTCGGTAAAACTTAAACTCTGCTATGTGGCCGACGCACTAAGTGTAGCGGTTACTTTTTAGTGGTATGATACAAAGTGGATTCCAAGATTGATTTACGTCTTTGTTGACACGTAAATATTTTAAATTCTTTGTATTGGGTGCTAGGACTTACATCTCTGTACGGGTCCGCGGCACCTACTTCATAGGAATTCTAGGGCTACGAGTTTAGAAAATTTTCAAATTTAACAGTTATTTGTTGTATTAAATATTTTCACCTTACGTAGAGAACTGAAAGAATTTAGCAGAGAATCTTTTAATTAAATTGTCTGCGGCATTTTCATTACAGACCATCTAAATAATGTACCTCGGGATAATGAACTAACCTATATAAACGAGATACTGCCCTAAATTCTCCCTCATACGAATTTCCACGATAGTAATTTTTATCGCGACCCTAAATAAGTATTCGCAGGTACTTCATTATGTGTCAACATATTCAGGCGACGCCGTCCTTGATGTCAGGCAAAATTAATTCGTAGCACCTTTTAACTGAGAGTCAGTGGGCCCCGAGACTCTCGAGGGACGGGGAAATTTATACGCCACATTACCTATTCAAAAAGGTCTCTCGGCAACAAAATAAAATGAGATCGATGGAGAAACAAAATATAAATAGCAGATGTAACGCCCGCACCCTCCGCATCATGTCGGATGACTTGTTTGCGAATAGGGAAAATTTATTTTGGAAGCTCCGTAACTTTTGTTTTACGAATGATTTGACAGAAACCTATTATAGGCTCGGATAAAATGGTATGAATTTTGGACTAAGTAAGGGATCTCATTAATATGACTCTCCAATCTCATGTAATATATTTTCAGTTGTTATATAGGAACACATAGTTCGTGTCACTAGCTATGTGTTTCTAAAAAACTAAGAACATAGGTTTACTCATTTCCAAGATTGTCTAAAGTATAATACGAAACCTATTTTGGAGCTAATTTGCGAAAACATTAATGTACAATAATTTTTGAAACTTTGAATATGTTATAAATGGCTTGTTACAGTGTGTGTCTTTAATTCTATTCTTAGTGTGACAAACTTAGCGTTAAATTAAATATTTGTAATTCACGGAAGTTTAAAGGTCAATCGCAAATGAGTTGTAAAAAACTTTACGCGAATTCTGGTATATACATTATAAGTATATTAAAACATTTTCATAACCATTCGTTACAATAATTTAGTATCGTCATCATTTTTTGAAATAATTACTTTTTGCAAATACGTTACATGTTTGTTATGTTTTCCTAGATAAAATGAGTTTAACTAAATAAAGCTTTCAACGCTCATAGTCCCACATTAGGATTTCCACCTACGTCTAAACTCCTACATTACCTCCTTCGTGGGTGCTATGGACAATACATAAAGACGAATTCATACCCCAAACCCAGAACAGAATTCTATATGTACCATTCAAAACCGTCTAGCCGGATATCCAACCGGGAACTGACTGCGTGTCAGAGCGGTATGATGACCACTCCACTACGCGTGGTGTTTTAATTACGTCGAGGATCAATGCAACAAGAACCCTTCACAAACAAGTCTTTTTATATTAAACTAGCAGAAATACCTGACGAGATAAAAAAATCGTTTTACTCGCTGACTGTTGAAGCTACATTAAATGAGGTACATGAAATAAGGGCCTGGTAAAAAAAAATGTTAACCTTGAATATACTACCAAAAGTTTGCTATTTTAGCGGTTTCTTTTAATCTAAAATCGCAATATGAAAGTCCAAAGCCATGTACGGCCATGTAAAGTAAAGCTAATAATAGGATGTAGTTAGGTTTTTTTTTATAAATATGAAGTAGCAAACGAGCAAGCAGCCCACCTGATGGTGAGCGGTTACTGCCGCCCATGGACATTTGTAAGCAACTTCATATAGATCAGGGGTTCTATATGAACTCTATCACAGATACGTTGCTACTCCCGAGGTCTGAGATGGTCGCC
>DWNE01009563.1:0-10839 GCA_018249875.1 Cecropterus toxeus
AAAATATTGTAACTTTGTTATTCTTTTGAATAAATGCATACATTTTTAATTAAGACTTATGACAAGAGATTCTAATTAGACACCATTAACAAAACAGATATGCATAGTATAGAGGCTATTTAATACAAAATAATATACCTCATTGCTGATTTGGTATGTGACAGCTTCTTTCTCCTCTTCCCCTTCTGCTGGCTGCTCACTGTCATCTTCTACATGAATAAAAGTAATTATGAATCAGAAAAGATATTCATTGCTTACATTGTATCAATGTATATAATGAATGTATTATTTATAAGTATAATCAAATTACATTATATATATTGTAAATATAAACTAAAAAAATCTACGTTTGTACATAGTTAAAAATAATCACAATTGATGCCATTCTAATAAGTCTACAAAAAAAGGACTATCTCGGAAATATATACGTCAATTCGGCTTATAGACGATAGTAAATTGCAAACTAATTTTATTTCATACTTATTTAGATACTACCTTCCACTTAAGCATATAACGCGCATTGTATTACTCATCTGTCGCATGAACGATGTCATATACATTTGCATATTGCGGCACGATCGTTAAATGTATCGTGTTATCTTACCTTTAAGCGAGAAGCGCTGGACATACAGCGAACAGACTTGGGGATCCGATATGAACTTCCTGATGCAGTCTTGGTTCAGCTTGTCGTCGAGAGCTGAATTCAGTGTCGGTGGAACGATGTCGTCCTCCGGTAAAAGTACCGTTGCAGCCCGACGCAAGTAGTTTGCGAAGTCTTGAAAGTCGACAACGACGACGTTTTGCGCCTCCGGGGCATTTTCACTCCCATCTAGGGAGTCTCCCATGATGTGCTGGGAGATCTAAACTTTTTCTTAAATAATCAATAATATTAAAAACGCAGCTACAGAATCATCTGCAGCTGTAGAAAGCGAGCGTTTACAAAGTGACGTTGACAGCCGTACCCTACCGCATGACGCATCACTGGTGTTGCTACTATCAAAATGTCTAGTCTTTAATCAATAAGTACAAAATATTGATGTAGTATTGATGCAAACTGAAGCGTTATTTACGCATATTAATTGTAACATGTTTGTAGAAACGTTTTATTGTGTCAGTGTAGAAATTTTTGGTTCTTTTTTTTATTGGCACCGTTGTTTTGCACTTTTCGTTGGCACGTGCTTATTTTATTTACTCTTACGAACTTCGTGTTTTTATAAGTTATTTATATAAATAAAGTTATATATATAAATTGTCAAATTCTCTTAACGATTTTGTCCCGTCCCTTTCAGTATGTGGTTTCATAATAATAATTGTTAAAAGGATCCCTCCCCGGTCCTGCTTCATGCCCCGCTCTCAGCCAAGTATCTTCATACCTAAACTCCCTAATCTATTATGATTTACTCACATGCTGACTCTCGCTGTGTTCGAGAATCTCATAAATAATTTCTGGATTGCATTTGTTACTAAATTGACAGTGTCTCGTTTTGCTCCGAG
The DNA here is from genome assembly GCA_018249875.1 of Cecropterus toxeus. Classification (NCBI taxonomy): domain Eukaryota; kingdom Metazoa; phylum Arthropoda; class Insecta; order Lepidoptera; family Hesperiidae; genus Cecropterus; species Cecropterus toxeus. The sequence goes on from DWNE01009563.1 coordinate 1,495, forward strand.
AAATCTAAATTCGCTTTAGCAACAGTTACATTTTTTTACGTCGATACCTCCTTTCTTACTGGGAGGGAGAGAGAGAACCAGGTAGGGAGACCGCATTCCGCCGGTTCTTCTATTGTACTCATTAGTTTTTGTTACAATGATAACCAAAATAAGTAAAAAAAACATTAAGTATAAACTATTAAGACAGAAATTTATTAAAATTTACATTTCATTGAAATCAATATTTCACTAAAAATTATTATTGCATTTTTTTTTTGTCACCAGTATTCGCGTGCTTGCGAGTGACGTCAAATCAACTCAAATCAAATTCGTTTATTATGGAATGTAGGTAAGCTAGGTATATGTACAGTCATAGAATAATGTTCCTCTACATTGCCGCCACAATATATGCCGGACATATAATGATTATAAGAAATACAAAAAAATATGACAAGAATTACAAAAAAAACTGTGTCGACATATCAGCAATACAGAAATGCAAAACCGCGTATCGCGAGTGCACTTTACACAGTAAAATTAACAAAGAGCAAACACAAATATTGTAAGCCTACAATAACTAACATAAATCCTTTCAACCGCCCAAACCCAAACGTTTCCCATCGTACAAGCTAACTAGCGAGTTATGTTACACACGCGAGGCGTGCGAGTAAAAAGCCCGATAGAGGCCGATAGACGCTGGGAACCGGTCTCGTCCCAATTATCTCTGGTTAATTGGCCCTCGGGCACCACGACAAAGAGGCGACTTTCCAACGCTGGTCCAACCAATACGTCTCAAGGACTGCTATGAAAGGACATATTGTGTCAAGTACGTTTGATTACAAACAGACGCTCGGAAGGGTTCGAAGGGTTAACCATGACTAGTCTGGCATGTTGTTGGTAAGCTTCAATCGGTAAAAAGGGTTCGATTGTTTCAAATTGTAATAAACTTTATACAACAACGAGTAGTATGATGTTACATGTTAAAACTCCTGCGAATAATAAATAGCAAACTTTTTTAAAACTGTTATTTACATATTTCATACAAGCTTTTTTCACCGGCTCCGACTTGCCTTCCCTGGTGTTAATCTAGGCCAATAACTATCTACATGCCAAATTTCATCCAATTCCAATCAGGAGTTTTTGCGTCAAAGAGTAATAAACTAAAAGTTTTGCATTTATTAGTAAGAGTAAGATTGAGATAGATGTAACTCTATTTATTATGTTATAAAAATTAAATTCTAAGAAATTTTGTCAGCGGTCAATCTTTGTAGAATGTTTCAAACTAAGTACTGCTAAGGCCTTCAAAATCGTTGAAGTATTGATATCGAATGGTAAAGACCAGAACTGATATAAAATTGTAGTATTTCATTCAAATCTAATTATAAATTCGTACAGTGTAGCGTATAAATAACACTATATGAGTAAAAAATATCATATAGGTACAGGAATAATCTAGTGTTATCTAATTTAAAACAGTATTAGTTAACGCATGCTAATCCTTAATGTAGGTATGCTGGATTTCGATTTCTTTAGTTGGTCCACATATAAAGACATGAATTGTTCATGTTACAAGAATCAAGCGATTACTATTCAAACTGATCTGAATTCGTAACTTACTGGTCCTATGACATTATTTTATGTTCTTGTCTTTAATTTGTACATGCCGATATTATAATTATCCTCGCTTTGACGACGTCAAGTCGTAGAAATCCTGATGGTCAGTCTCCTCCCGTTCTTGGCATTATCCATGCCCAGCATCTAACTAAAACGTTGTTACCTCTAGTCTCTCGTAACACAATCATCACAAAATATTCCTGCCTCACATTAACATAACTGACATAAGCCAAGATCCGTACTGCACAGGAGGTGCCCTAGTGTCAGTCACAATCGTTATTTAACAAAAGGCAAACGACCATTGCTCCGGAATTAGCTAGATCCGCAACCGTCCCTCCCTTTAGCGAACCCAATTCTCCCGACCAGCCCATAGTCTTCTTGTTTTAGCTGAGCTGCAGGCGCGCTACAAAAACCCTGGTGAAGCTACAAAGGCCAATAGGGCTTATAGTAACTACACACCTAATAAAAATTAAATAAAAATAATCGCTAGTAACTTGTACCGGACACGATTGTTCAGCTAGCTAGTGTTTATTCAGCAAACATATATTCGTGATGCCGTGCAATTACGTCGACGCGTGTGGCCACACTGTCAAATGTACCAATCAATGTATCAGTTTTGATGATATGTCAGGTCACGTAGGAAAGACCGGGGCTAATGACGTTTTACTGTGCTTAAGGTAGTTTTTAGCTACTTAAGGCAATTTTAGATTATACAGTGACTTTACATTACACTCCATGATTTAAACGACATAATGTACACATTAGTATACTACTTCTTTTACATAATCAATGCGTTCTTTACCTTACTTCAGTAATCTTTATCTATGAATGCGGTAGGAAATAATAGCTTTTGTGGTGACGAACATAATACATAAATATTTTATACTTTCTAGTTTAACATATTAGCCATTGTCGTAAATTTTTATGTACGTGAGTGACTCCATACAAAACATTTATAAACAATTCTCTCCTTTATGTTAGAGTAGTAAAGGTTATATTGCTGTACATTGGACGAACGGCAGTCGATACGTTCATTAATGAAGCAAGAAATCCAGTGATAAACGCGTCTTGAAATATTTTAATGATGAACACGGTGCGTTATGGAAACGAAAATGTGACCTTTTGAAGTTTAAGCGATACTTTTGTTGTGTTTTCTGAAGTTATACTATTCCATGTTATAGAGATTCATGTATTTTTGCCAAATAACAGTCGAAGTTATGCTCGGATCCGGTAGTAGTAAGAAAAAATATTGGAATTGACAATTTGTAAGTGCTCCCCAAAAATGAATCCCTACTTGCCTTGGTTACGGCATCACGCGTGAACGCCTTCGCTACGCGGACCGATTTTGCTAATTCTTTTTATTGCAGTTTTTATTGGCAGGAGAAAGTTCTTATAAAATAAAAATAAAAAAATCAAGAACCTCGGTTTCAGTCTCACCAATTATAATTCAAAATTCATAGCGAAGACAGGACAAAGACTATAGGGCCAGCTAGAACAAAATAAAGATCTTGCATTATATACCACATTTCGGGAGGAAGACCGTTGAACCCATTCCCGGTTTTCCAATAAATATTCCAAAACGGTGCGCCAACAAACTGCCATTTGTAGATTGTCTTTACGAGTGTTTTTACGGCCGTGTCGAAAACGCTGAACGGATAGAGCAGCCTTAGGGCTGTCGAGTCTGTTTTCTGTTTTCAGTCTCGATTTTGTTTTAAGTTAACGCGTAAAACAATTTCCGAAACGCAAGTGAAACGGTGTAGTTGCCGGCTGTCTTTTATATGAGGTGACTGTCTTTGGCGACCGGGAGTAATCTGGGTACTACCTCGCCAGGTTGGCGATCTTTGTCTGGCAGTAACAACGCATCTGTGATTGACAGAACCTTTTCAGATAGAACCTTTATTCTGTATGGAGTTGATTACAAAAGACCACGGGCAAGAGACTTTTTATCATCAGGTGATATTTCAATTTCATAAAAAAAAACATGCAACATATCTGCGAAATAAAACCTCTAGACCAGCGGTTGGACCATGGTTGAGAATCATCAGTAGTCCCTGGATCGTAGTTGAGGAACGCTGGATTAAGTCTATTGAAGAGCTATTAAAGAGCCATTTTGTACGCTTTGGGTAACAGGGCTGTTAGAATAGCCTTGTTTTATAAATCAAGCCAACTCGTAAATGTACGACGTGTGTCCACTCCAACTTACTTCACTTTTACTAGCCTTTGTCAATGGATTTGCTCGTGTAATTCTCTTTGTGTATTTACAATAGTATTGGTTTGTAGCAAGAAATAATTCCTCGTTTATTGCCTTTAGTTTCCACTATACTACCCTGTCAGTAATGTGGTTACCCGTAAGAGTGATGCGTACAACAGGTATTCGTTGTTCCGCGTGATAACTATGAGCGTCGGGTTTGATTCTCGATAAGATAAATTTAAATTAGTTTAAATTTCTGCCTCCGAATCTATGTAATTAACCATAATAAGTTGGCTTACTACATATTTTTTGTTGATTTGGATATCATTGAGACTTTTGTTCCACTTTTGGCCAAGAATTCCTGATGTTTACCCCGTAGAACTCCTGATGCTGCTCGACATTAGTGTTCATCCATATAATGATACTTAACTTTATAGATGATCCCATTTTCTTTTATTTATTGAAAGGATGATCCTTTTAGCTATATTTAAATGCATAGTTGGCTTCATCGAACATAACCCAACTCATTACTCCCCGAATCGATTAAATAAGTCTTAAGTATCTTAAGAAAAACTAACATGATATCTGATACATTTTGTAGGCTTCTAGGTAACGGAGAAAAGCTCTGATATCTAGAAAAACGTCAATTAGTACGTGAAATGTACTTTAGTGTTTAAGTTCCTGCAACATTTACTTTGCCCATTATAACTACGTAATGTAATCAAGTAGCTATTAGATAAAATATATAGTATTAATGACGCTTGCGCATTGCCTGCTTATAACGAGTTAATCAATTCAGAGTGACCTCGATTATTAATGGTTTGGATCCTGGGATAAGGTATGCCACATAATAGAGTGAATGACTTTAAGGTGCAACTCCCATATAGATTTATGAATATTAATATCGATTTTGCATTTCTGATCAGAAAGTCTGATGTTAATGTAAATTAACGGAATGTAATTAAATAAATGATTATATAAATATTTGCGTGCGTGCAATCCACACACATACACATTTTTTTATGTCAGTGTTATTGAAACTTAACAATAATAATAATTTACAGGAAATATGAACCAAGTTCATACTTCTCAACATAAGGGCTAAATTAAGACTTGACCTTTAAAGCGATGAAGTAATCATTGCTGCCTGTATAATTTATATAAGCTGTGAAGTAAAATCCTAAGCGTGATTCAGAAAGGGGTACAGCGCCTTCTAGTTGTAGCGCTGACATGACATAGACATAGTTGTAGCATGTTTTATACAGCCTATGTGGCCAGGGCCGTCTTAGACTATGGTGGGGCCCTTGGGCACACAAGAATTTGGGACCCTTTTAGAATGAAAGAAATCATTTTTTTTTTTACTATGATCTGCTATATGTATTAAAAATAATCTAAATTTTCAACGAGTTGTAACTCCGAAGAAAATTATTGTACAGCAAAAGAAAAAATGTAATCGGGTATCTAACTTTACGACCAAAAAAAACGACAATATCTAACTTCCCGACCACAAAAAAACAAAACGACAATATATGTCTTGACGACCAAAAAAAAACGACAATATTTAACTTGACGACCAAAAAAAACGACAATATCTAACCTGACGAAACAAGGTTGCCAAATCTTGTTCTGGCCGCCCCTCAAAATGTGCCTGTGATTAAATGTGAGAGTGAAAGAGAGTGAAATAGTCAGTTCTTCGGGGCCCTTTGAGAATGGGGGCCCTGGGCACTGGCCCCGTGTGCCCTTATGGTAAAGACGGTATTGTATGTGGCTGTATAATTTTTAAAAATAGCGTCTATAATTACAAAAAAGTTGAGGGGGGAGGGATGACCTTTTTAATATCTTGACAGTATGGGTATCAAATGAAAACTAAAAATAGACGATTACAAAAATATATTTATTAAGACTTTCATGTTTCTATATTGCTGCAAAGTCCTAATAAGTGTTAAATTAAATAAGTTACTAAAAAGAAAAATACCCGACTGGAAATTTAAGTTTTAGCGGTCGGGTACTTTTCCTAATTATCTGGGGGCACGACAGTTCCCCCGCCAAGTCCAGCAAAAAAGCGGTTTCTTGTTTACTTTCAACTATATAACAAATTATAGCCGGTAAGCACTTTCCATTCTTCCTGGCATACTTCAGATACAAAAAAATAACCACAAGAATTAACCCTGGTTCTGTTTACCCAATGGTTCCTTTGTGAGATGATGGTCGTATTATAGCTTTTAAATGGGCATAAGCTGCGTAATAAGGCGACCAGAGTGCGTTATTGGACATAACAATATGTTTACAGTTTAATGCCTGGTTAACATCGGGCGCCTTATCCGCTGGTAACGATGTGATTGAACTGGCCGACAGGGCACAGAATAATTATGATGTAGAGGGATAATAAGGTAACTTATGCTGACTAAGATTGCAAAAAGGGTACGATAACAGAGTTTTTTTTTTACGAAAAAGTTCAACGGCTTGAATTTTATTTTCTTTCTGTTTTATTATTTCGTAGTTACTGGTGCTATCTAAAAAAATCCCGTAATGGCCACTTATACTGAAATAAATCAGGACTTCCACCTAAGTTAGATCGTAAAGTCTACCAAAGTGAATTACTGTTTCGGAAAATAATTTACAATGTTTCATTGAATACATTTTGCTTTGATATCCTTCAAGCGTAGGTTTAAACTTTAATCAAGTACAAATATGTAGATAGATCGTGTCTTGGCACTCGAACTATGAAGAGTTCTACCGTATTTCAATTGCAAAAATGTTTTTTTTATTGATTCAGTAGGATTGACAAGGGCGTCGTTAGACGTTCACTTACGAAGGACATTGAAATATAGAGCAGAGGTTTTTGCATTCCATTGCGTCGTTTTTTCTTTTTTCCGCAATTAACTACTTTCACCGTACACACTATTACATATAGACTGTGTATATACCATGGGGTACTTGAAATTTATATAGATTTTTGGTATTTAATGAAAATAAATATTTATTAAAAGAATAGTAAAAAAAAAATCATTTTCTGTAAAAAATATTATTTCCATTTTGCTATATATTTAATTTCTGACGCAATCTCGTCTTTTATGCGTATTATTTGTACGAACACGAACACGATGTTTCACATCTGCCAGGCGTCTCGTGACGGCGACCTTGTTATTACGCAAAAAAATCCTACTGTGGACGCTCGATGAAAACAGAATGAAATGCCTGACGTGCGATCAATCGCTTCAATGACTCACTCTAAGTCTCTGTGAGACAAGCGATCTTAGGCATAAACATGCAAAATCAGATACGTTGTTTCCTAGCCTTTAACTGATCAACATGTTTCAACGCTGAGAACAGGTTGCAGGCGAAACCTGGGGCTTTCGATAGCGATCAGATCGTATCGCGCCCGCCCACAAATAAATTATGTATTAGATAATTAGCTTCTATTTATAGACGCGTCTTGTCACTCTTGCGCACGCGTTCGCTTTGAATTTTAGATTTGGTCTTTAATGCAACACTATCTAGGAACGGTTATAAATTTCGTATAAATTGGAAGATAACTTGTGTGAAACGGTCTTTAAATGTGCTGCATATACGACTATAATAACTTATTTTAGCTGTTTCCGAAATGACACTATTTTGGGAGAGCCGTACGAAAATTTGAATCTCAAATTACTTAATATCAACGTTTTTATAACGGTTATATAGGTATCGTATTTAAATTAAACATTTATGACGCAAAAATAAGTATTCCATTATTAGAGAATGGTGGTTGTAGTTATAGTAGTAAAACATAATAGTTATAATAATTTGCTAAAAATATATTGTGTGACTAAATTATGAATCTAAGTAAATTCTAAGTTTAATGTCGAACATGTAACAACTAATAAATAAGGGAAAGGTGATGGGATGCCATATTATTTTGCCTAACGGACCGGTAATATGATGTAGGCTCGGCTCAAACAAAGTTAATGAGTGCTCACACGCGCCAAGCTTCAGGCAAGGATGCGCACGTCAGAAAGATTACATCGTGGTCAAAGAAGGCGTTCAATTTATAAGTTTATTCAGTATTGCCAACTCCGCGGGCCTCTTCCTAAATTTAGGGAGCATTTAAAATTTAGGGTTGGGGTTAGGAGGATAAAATTTACTATTACAGCCAAATTATTTTACAATTTGTCAAATACAAATTGCGGATACACAAGAACATTTTTTTCTTCTATTTTTATCTCTCAATTTTATCATTTATTTAAAACATAGAACATTTTTGTATTTTGCAACAGATTATTTAGCCGGCGAGATGATTTTTCTTTACCGTCAAATGCTGAATCGAATTTGGGAGCTTATAAACTTGGGGGTTTTTTATTGTTTAAGAGGGGATATTTTGAAAAGCTGGCAACTCTGAGTTTAACTGCGTACCCCTCGGCGTATCATGCCAAGGTACCAAATTACGTTATACCTTAACTGGTTTTATTATCGGATCAGTCCGCATGTTGCACGGGCAATCGAGATTGCATCGCGTGTCGTTTGTGATTTGTTGCTTAAAAACTTTCAGATAAATCAATATTTGTGACATTTGTGGCACGGTTTTGTCAAATGGATATCATTTTAAAATAATTACGAAATATATCGAACGATATAATTTGTACTGCGCAATCTGTAACTTTGGGTCTATTTAACACATTGGTGTGGTACCTTCTCAGTCGAACTTCATTGGCTTTACTACCTTGTAAAAACTTTCCGCACTATTACAGTACTAATACCATTACTATCATAAACCACCATCATTAAACATACAGCACTTTACAATTCAATAATCCTTTCAAAAACATTCCAGTACCCATAACATTATGTTCTGTCTGATCAAACAGTTCTGGCGGTTTTATTATATTTTTTATGATTGTGAGAAATGAATGGGACGTGGGGAGCTATTAGGGCGCGTCTGTCAGCGCTCGGACAAAAACCTACTTTAATGATCCCACGGGGAACAGCTTCAGACGAGCGTGGTTTGATGAAACGAGCTTCCTCTCGTGGCGATGCCCGCGGGGATTTCTAAGTATTTAGTTTATAATTGTTCTATCACGCTTTATATTCTAGCTTCCTACAGCGATGTCGGCGAGGTGTTTCTATTTTTACATAGGACTTCTCTTACTAATATGATAAATGCGAAAGTTTGTGAGGATGTGTGTGTTTGTTAATGTTTCACACAAAAACTATTGATCGGATTTAGCTGAAATGTTGTGCATAGGTCGCTTATGACTTGGATTACATAGTATACTAATTACCATGTTCACAATTTCAAGTGAAATAATAATTGTAATTGTTTTGCATTTCGTAAGTTTATAAAATCCTGGAATAGTATTGCCAGATGGTAGAACCAATGTAGTTCGACCGGGAAAGTACCACCACCACACCTATTTCTAACGTGATGCAGTTCTTGCGTTTCGGTGGAAGGGTGTGGTTGCCGGCTCACTTTTATATGAGGCGACCATCTTAGTCCTCGGCGGTTGTAACGCATCTGTGGTCGACTTCAGATAGAACCCCTGTTCTATATGAAGTTGCTTACAAATGTCCATGGGCGGCAGTAA
>DWNE01009564.1:0-10839 GCA_018249875.1 Cecropterus toxeus
CCATTGAGGTAGCAGATGTAGAAGAGGTAGAATCTAAGTATCTGTAAGCAACCGATGCGAACACCCAAGGACATCTGTAAGAAACTTCATATAGAACAGAAAAGCTAACCAAAAATATCTAGCTACTCCCGAGGGCTAAGATGACCTCATATAAAAGCCGGAAACCACACACCCACAGAAACGCAACTGCTTCCCGAATCAAATGAGTATGATGGATGTATTGAGTTATTGACAAAGACATGATATAAATGGACAAGATATAAATAAACAGTTATTGGATATCATCAGCTAATGCATATCACGTAAGACATAAACATGTGACCTAATACTTTAACGTGTAGGTGACCGTTATACGACCTATAATGGAACGAGTGATGCGTCATATTAAATGTTTGGAAAAAATAAAGCACAACTTTTTATTAGCCGACTGCGGCAGAAGCAGAATAATGTCTTTCAAGCGTATGTATGTATGTTTGTATCTATGTCTATTTCTTCGGCACGCGCTACATCCCAATCGGTTTAACGGATTGTGACGTGTGACATATCATTAGAATCCTCTCAGTTTGCATACTGAGAGGATGCAAACTGAGATTTGCATAGGCTATATAATTTAAAAAAATGGCGCCTGCAAATAGAGGAAAGGGGGGGGGGGGGCGTTATTTTTTGTTATTACGACAATATGGGTATCAAAAGAAAGCTAGTAAATAAACGAATTTTACTTGATTATTTTGACAAAAACTCGTATAAACATAAATCAAATATATTAGGTATATCATTATAAATATAACTTTCGTTTTAAGCCTTCGAGTTTTTTGTTCTTGGGCTAAAAATTGTTACTCGATTATATGTATAGCACTAGCTGTGCCCTGCGGTGTCACCCGCTACTACTTACAAAACAAACAAAACATCGTGATGTTATATAACCTATAACCTTCCTGGATAAATGGGCTATTCAACACAAAAATATTTTTTCAATTCGAACCAGTAGTTCCTGAGATTAGAGCGTTCAACCAAACAAACAAACTCTTCAGCTTTATAATATTAGTATAACGGTTTATACACTCATAGCCCCACACTAGGATTTTCTCCCTTATCGTGGGTGCCATGAACACACACAAGGACGAATACACAAATACCCAGGCCTGGAACAGAAACCTAAATTCATCATTCAGATGTCTGTCTGGCCGGGGATCGAACCCGGGACCCACTGCGTGTCAGACCGGTATGGTGACCGCTCTACCTCGCAGTTCGTCGCAAGTCGTAGATAGTGAGGACAAAAATGAACTCAAAATTGCGGTAAATAGAGATAAATACTTGAAACTGCTAATAAGTAATAACCAACTATCCATAGAGGTATCGTAGACAGAGCAGAAAAGCCAGACTTCCAACTCTTTAGGTTAAAAAGAGAGAAAACATTGCGGTACCGTTTCTATCTCTCTCTTCTTACACATAATAGAACGAATCGACGGTTTGTTGTTGTAATTGCAGTGTACAGTTGATAATGTGTTTATAAAATGACAAAAACGTTTGACATTTGTAAAAAGCAGCCTATTTCGATTTGAAAAACAAGCTGTTCTTTAATGTGCATGCGCTAGTAGAAAGATAGGTAGGGTACCGCGATCTTATGTCTCTTTCGCACCGTCGGACGTTTACGCTTACAGACAGCCAATACACAATCCGTCTAGCTGTTTGGGCTGTAGCTGTAGCATGTGCGAAAGAAATGGACATACGTACCTACATATAGAAATGGACATACATAATTAATACATACAAAAAACATACATACATTGATTTACCATGATCAAATGGATTGAAGGTAGAATTCATCAGGCATAAGATGCCACATATTCAAGGGATACAACAGTAGAACATCCCAGTTGTTGATACTACTTAAATTGGACATACACACATACATATGTACTTTACCAAAAAAATGTACCCTCCGTCTGACGCAGTCGGATAATTAAGTAAAAGTAAGAATTGAATATTTAATTTTATAGAATAGGTTCTATCTAAAATCATAGATGTGTTGCTACTCCCGAGGACTGAGATGGATTACACGCTAGAAATAGGTGTGACGGTGTTACCTCCACCAAACCATACTCGTTCTACCTTGCAAATTCAAATCTGATCTAAACAGAATGTGACGGAATCACGTCATTCATTCATCATACGAGCAAACTTAACATTGCATCAATCATGTACCATAATGCTCTGATAATAAGGTACAAATTAGGAAAATAAATTTTCATTGATCGGTGTCCTTGACACTAAGCAAAAATAGAAAATTTGCACATCAAAAGTCACGGAATATATTTTCAGCCGATTTTTTGGAGGTGAGTGCCTTTTTTACACGTAATCAACACGCAATATCTATGTTCTGTATTCTAGTGTCTGAGGTAGACTGATAGTTTCAACAGAAACAAGGTTACTCTACTACAAATATACAGGTGTACATGACAGCGTACCGAATATTAAAAATATGGTTTCAAAAATGGTTTTTGCAATTTTTTATGCATTTTTACAGATTTTGATAGTATTTCAATACTACTGCACAATGCAACATGAATATTAAAAAAAAAATACTCATATTATTGATTTTCACGAAAACCAGCAATAGGTTGAAATAATGTAATGAATTCGCTATCAGCTGTTCGACGTTTGTTGCAAGTAACTATATTATAGAGCTGACTATAAAAATATCAAAAATATGCGAAATTACGGAATATATAATCTTTTAGTCATTCAAAGCTACGGCAAAAAATCGAAAGTGTAAATAAAAAAATCGATTCATTTAAAATCGATTATTTATGGTCAAGAAATCGATTCATAAAAATCGTTTATTCTAAAAAAAATATCTATTATTTTTCACATCCCTAGAAGCGCTTAACATTAGGCAGATGTAGATGTGGCGCTGCTTACTCCGAAGTTGAACTACAAAAGAGTCCATTTATTTGTAGCAGTAAGTAAGTAACAATAAATAGTCCGCAAAACACGAATATATTACTTAATAATGCAGTATGTTCTATTTTTAGTGAAAATAAAATCTTCTTTTTACGGGACTTGAATTAATATTCATGGAAATATTCATATTTGCATCAATTACCAACCATTTCATTAAAGTGAAATACCTAGGACAGACAAATCGTTACTAATCACAGTTACTGTTGAGTAGGGTGACCATGTATTTCCACTTTTATAACATTAGTAAACGAATATGCAAGCTATCTTCTGTTATCACCAGGTACCACCTGGTTAACACCAGGAGGTGTTTTTATATAGTTTTTATTAACACGGCAATATTATCAATAAAAACCATCAAATGAAAACTAGTTAGGATAGGCTACTTTTGCCAGGTGGTAGAACCAATGTAGTTCGACTAGGGAGGTACCACCGCCACACTTATTTCTAGTGTGAAGCAGTTCTTGCGTTTCGTTGGACGGGCGTGGTTGCCGGCTCACTTGTTCAAAAGATTCAAAGATTTTAAGATTTTATTGAACATAGAAACAAAATTGACAGCAATAAATTGTTCGTACATGACGGCAATACTGTAGAAAACTGTGTCGCAGTCGTTTACGCCCACCTTAGGACACACAAAAAGTATGTTCACATATATATATTAGTACAGAGTAATGCAGTCAGGCCAAAATATAGGTAATTTTATATAAAATAATTATAGGTACTTGTAGAAATAAAATAATTGTAGGTACCTATAATAAATTGATAAATATATTATTATATATGACGCGACCATCTCAGTCCTCGGGAGTAGCAACACATCTGTGATTGTCCATGAGCGGCAGTGACCACTTACCATCAAGTGAACTGCATGCTCGTTTGCTACATCAATGTGATAAATAAAATCTGATGTTAGCTTATCATTGCTGGTCATAGACATATGTAAGCTACATCATATAGAACAGGGGTTATTTCTGAAGTCAATCACAAGTGCGTTCTTTCTTTCGAGGAATTAGGTAATCGCTATCCTAAGGAACTGAGCCGCTAATCATAACCTTCATTGACATAAAACTTATCATATGCTAGAGATAGATTTTGGGTGTTTTTTCCTTAGTCGATCTATTTAAGAAACCAAATTCTTGCGTTTCGGTGGAAAGTAGCGTCACTTTCATGTGAGACGAACATCTTAGTCCTCGGGAGTAGCATCTACTCGTATGATTGACTATAAATAGAACTTCTGTCCTGTATGAAATTGCTCACAGATGTCCATAGGCAGCAGTGACCATTTACGTATCATCCGCTTAACTACGCCCTCGTCTCCTACTTCAATCTTATAAAAATAAAATTGACAAATCTAATATAAAAAGTCATATATTAATATTGTCACACATTAATGTTGACTCTAGGCCTAATAATTTCGTGTAACGATGACAATAGACAATCCGAAGAATCCCAATCGTATGTACACCCTACATGAATAGCAAACCCAATTATAAGTTCCATGGAATTAGTATAGCTTTAAAATGTGATGCGCTCGTAATTGCTAAAGTTTTGCGCTAACTGATGATAATTAGGATATGCCGTGCCGAAACACGATTATCTTGTGGAAATGCACACTATTTTTGACTTTGTCCTTTGGTATTGTGGAAACTTTGAGGTTGGAGCTCGTTTTGTAAAGTTATAGTAAAACACAAGTTCCTAATAGTTTTGTTTTTCAAATACGGATCGCAATCCCCTTAGGGGTTGCAGTGTTAAAAATTGTCCTTACAGGACGCCTGGCGGATGTGAAACATCGTTTTCGTACAGGTAATATGCATAAAACACAAGATTGCGTTAGGTACTAAATATATAGAAAAATAATATGAAAATAACGCCATCTAAGGATAGTACCCCCGTAGAATAAAACTACTAAACTAAAGAAACTAAAGAATTTCTTCTAAACTCACGTCGACTGGAAAAGAATATAGAGAGCAAGGCTATAGCTTTTACTAGGGTTGTCACTTAAGACCAAGAATATCGTGATAATTTAGTAAATTAAATACTTTGACCCTGAGTGTTTCAAGGTATCTCCCAAGGCTCGCATCCAAAACCAACACCCATTGACACGCGATGTCGCGACACTTTTCCGCATTCGTTCAAGGTATGCCTCGTTTTTAAATTTCGGTTTTAATTACTTAATTTGCTGCGAATCTCATTACACGCTTTTCGCATTTAACTGTTGTTTCGTTAGTTGTTTATATATATGTATCTAACGATTCGCACTTGGCCAGCGCGGTGGACTATGACCTAAAACTCTCTCATTCTGAGAGAAGACCCGTGCCCAGCAGTGGGACAACAATAGTTTGACGACGACCTTATACTCGGTCGTTGACTTTCTCTTGGTCATCGGGAGTAGGAACGCAACTGTGATTGACGTTAAATAGGACCCCAGATCCATACGAAGTTGCTAATAATGATATCAGAGTCAGTACTCAAGATATTAATGGGTTGGCAGTGACCATTTACCGTCCACCATCCACCACGTAAACTGCAAGCCATACAAGCAAGTATTATATCTAAATCAAATAAAAATAAATGTACAGAAAAATAAATGTTAAACCTCTCTCACATTCCTCGCCCTTGTAATCCGTGCATAATTTTTCCATTTTATACCTGCTTTAGCATTTTTATTCCCATCATTCCCACTTCATTCGCTAATAAAGAATAAATCCTCTATTCATTCTGATGGATCCCCATTCGAATCCAATCTCTTTGCGATCCGACAGAAAAATCCGTTAATTCGCTTTATGCATTTCACAGATCAAACTCGATGATGCCAACACTTCATTCAATTGATTTAAATACTCCTTTTTTATTAAACTGAGTTTTATTTTTACTCGACTGCGTCGAAAGGCGAATGATGTTTTTCGAACGCATGTATGTTTGTTTGTATGTATGTCCATTTCTTTGGCACGCGCTACAGACCAAATGGCGTGAAGGATTGTGACGTATGACATGTCATTAGAATCAAATCTTCTCAACTTGCAGAGTGGCATAGGCTATATATATATATAATGGGGCCCACAATTTGGGTTTATAGGGGGGAGGAACGACTTTCTTATTATCGCGACAATATGGGCATTAAATGAAAGCTAGTAATTGGACCATTCCAAAATTATAAATACATATTATAGTACTTTTACTGAACTATTTTGTCGAAAACTCATATAAAGCGTTAAATTAGATATATCATTATAAACAAAAAGGTTTTTTGGTTTACAATTTTTTTTAATGTTACGAGATAATTTTCTGTTAAAATCTAGAATTGTGATGGTTGACCTTTTTGTGGTTTGACTCTGGAAGCACCACCGCCACGCCTATTTCTACTTATAACAACAATGTTATGCGCTACTGTGATCTGAAGAGTGTGATGACGAAGATATACTTTAACCATTGAGATTGGTAAAAGTAGCAAAGTTAAAAAAATATGGATTACTGAAATATTACTACTAATACTAAAGTAAGTGAAAGGTGTAATAAGGAAGACATACTGAAACCTTTGAGTTTTGTAAAAGCAAGCAAAGTTAACAAAATGTGAAATGCTGAGACTTTGCTACTAATATTAAACTAAGCAGCAGTGGTTAGCGCTGACGTTAGCTGATCGTTTTGAGCCTAACACGCAGTGGGTTTCGAGTTCGATCTTCGACCAGACAGATATTTGAATGATGAGTTAAAATTTCTGTTCAAGGTTTAAGGATTTTTGTTTGTGCATTTGTGCGCGTCCATATATGCTATTAATATTATTATGTACGTTTATTAGCAAATTATAATTAAATAATATAAACCTGTTCTGAATTAATCCCAAAACCTATCAAATAGAACCACTCAATCATATAGCTTATCATCAGAGGTAGCAACAAAGATATGTTTCATAAAAAAATATTAAACAAAAATACAGCATTTCATACATATAGGTTTAAAATCTTAATACAAACATCATTTATACGTAATAACCCGCAAAATAACTATAAAGTGGCTAATAAATAACCATTCCCAAGTTTAATTCCAGAAAGATACCGTTTTGTTTCCGTCGCACCCGACATCGGAAATCGTAGCAAAGATTCTTTGGTTCAACTTGACTTTAGTCTTTTATTGTTCTTTCTGGAATCTTGATAGCTGGTGTATAATTTGTAAAATAAAGTTGATAATTCCGCTGCAGAAACTTTTTGTAAATTACAATTTTGTATTTTTGTAACATAAAAAAAAATTGTTTAGTCTGACTTTAAAAGTATTATTCACGGTTTAACTTCAAAGATATGATCTACCCATAAGCCTTTTGAGGTCCACTGTTCGACGTAAGCCTCTCCTAAATGGCGCCACTCCAACTGGTCCTGTGCCTTCTGAATCTTACGTGGACCAGGTGGACTGATGACCTAAAGAAGATAGCGGGAATCTTCTTTAGGTCATCAGTCCACCTGGTTGGGGGGCGACCTGTAATTTAGCATACGGTTTTGCCTAACGTGGTCACGGTCTTAAATCTATTTCTATTGCATAATCAATGTAAGCTATTGTATTTGAAGGGTTCGTAAGGGACATGGGGTTCCAACACAGATATTTAGAGTAGCAACGGATCTGTTACCAACCTCAGTATGAACTGCAGTTTTGCATATAATGGAGGTGTAATTTTGCAAGGTGGTGGAGCGAGTATAGTTCGATTAGGCTAGTACCACCGCCACACCTATTTTTAATGTAAAGCAGTTTCTGAATTAAGGTGTAAGGGTTTAGTTGCCAGCTCTCTTTTATATAATACAACCATCCTAGTCCTCAGGAGCATCAAAGCATCTATGATTGACTTCAAATAGAAGCCCTATTCTGTATGAAATTGCCTACAGATGTCCATTGACAGCAGTGGCCACTTACCATCAAGACTGCATGCTCGTTTGCTATTTTGATCTTAAAAAATAAGATAGCAACTGACAATCACGTGGAGTATTATCTATGCTACCTCAATAGAAACCGAAATAATGAATTTACGTTAGCTTTCAGAAGCTATAAGTATTCCCAAGTAGGTCATGACTAAGTTTGAGCTATCCAAACAAAAAGTTGGTCGGATTTTCGACAGTATTGGACTTTGGTCCGCAAGGTCAAACGATCGTTCCTCAGGGGAGCCAGACGATGTTATATTAGTCGCTAACTTAATGAATAAGCAATGAAATGTTCATGGTTTCGAATAGAGCTTTTGGCTATAAAAATAAGGGATAAAAAAACTTTACTTAGCTACAGTTAGCTAAGTAAAGTATCCGCATACTGCCTATTTTTATTATAACCTATGAAAGTTTTGAGTACATTTCCATGTCCATGATAAAAAATCTTTTATTTGACATTTTTTGCATTGATACATGTTGTGAAAAACTACATGGGTACATTTATTATATACTACGATGCTGTGGACTACGATAAACTGTCGCATTTACGCATGAAAGGTGAAAGGATACTTATTTTCGATGAATCATTTTAGAACCTAAATAACTGAAGCTAGAACTATTTTTGGGTAATAGATTCCTTTTAGGTGGACGTCCAATAATGTACACCCTATGTTATAAATTCTACATCTATTCAGCCTTATTGATATATAGGAAATAGTTCATAGTAATCAATTTTTTATACAGTTAATTTCAAACATAAAGTTACAAGGTGATAGAACGAGTGTGATTACATTAGGTAGTACCATCGTCACACCTATCTCTAGCGTGAAGCAGTTCTTGCGTTTCGATGAAGGGTGTGGTTGCTGACTCACTTTATATGAGGCGAGCATCTTAGTCTTCGGGAGTAGCAACGCATCTGTAATTGACTTTAGATAGAAGATTATATGTTGGTTACAGATGTCCATTGGCGGTAGTAACCACTTATCATCAGGTGGACTGTGTGCTCATTGGCTCAATGTTATAAAAAGTATACATATATTTGAAAGCACCTATATATTAAACTTTGATATAGCGTAAATGGTATTATCAAAGCCAATAATTGAACAGATAGCGTGACCTCGTAACCGTGAAATTAAATATCAAGGGCGAAACAGTTCAACGACTTATCGTAAATACCTTCCCACTCATTATTTACGTTCCTGTTTATTTTTATTTTGTGTTTTTATAATCATGTTTTTTACCTAATGGTAGTTGATCTGTTTCGAATAGGCGTTAAGGTTAAATTTTGTTTCCTTTTTAAACCCCTGCCTGTCGTATGAGGCGACTAAAAGGGGCTTCCGGGGTTGCGGGCAGCGAGAATGGGAGCTCCAACCGTCCAGCCAGGCGACCCCGGGAAGGGCGGCAGTATGTGTGGTCGCATACCGCCGAAAAGACCAGACGGTGCGGTGGGCCCAGCCGCTTACCTGGGTGGAGGCCGATGGGGCAACGCGCTTAAAGGACTCCGGTTGCGTTCCTTTACAGATCCCGGTGTCCTCTTCACAGCGCCGAGGACGGCCACCGGGGGGGGGGTTAGGGCGGTAAAAATCCCACATAACCTGGCATCGCTCCCACGACGTCAGGTACCTTTGGTTTCCTCCTCGAGAACAAAAAAAAAAGCTGTCCACAGATATATTGCTATCCTTGAGGGTTGAATTGGAATAGCTGTTTTAAGACAGATCTAGATGTTGCTGGTGACTCTAACGTCGAATCGCAAGGAAATGATTCTACCATCCACAAATATATTCATTAATATTTAACTTGAACATCGCTTCACCAATCTGTTAAATAGCGAATGTCACAGTTTTCAGATGAATTTTTTGGAAGTTACAAACGAGCATTCAGTCCACCTGATGGTAAGTGGCCACTTCCGCCAATGGACATCTCTAATCAACCCAAAAAAAAAACAGTCTTACCTGACCTTTGCCACAGGTTGCGTTACATTGCTACCTGAGGACTAAGTTGGAACGCTTCGAGTAATTTTATATTTAATAGGTGGTAGGATCAACGTAGTTCGACCAGGGAAGTACCACCGCCACACCTATTTCTACCGTGAAACAGTTCTTGCGTTTAGGTGGAAGGGTGTGGTTGCCGGCTCACTTTTATATGAGGTAACCATCACAGTCCTCGGGGGTAGCAACTCATCTGTGGTCGACTTCATATAGAACCCCTGTTCCATATGAAGTTGCTTACAAATGTCCATGGGCGCAGTAACCACTTACCATCAGGAAGGCTGCTTGCTCGTTTGCTACTTCATATACATATATATAAAAAAACACATAACACTACTGTTATTAGGCGGTACCTATTATAATTATGTAAATATCACGTATTCCAACTTCCCATTTACCACAATTTAACTTTGTTAAGTAGTTGGTAGAGTACTAACAACAAATCCGCAGCAAAAGTTATACAAACTGTAAGTGAATGAGAAAGGAGACGTGCAACACAATTATCGTTGGAGCGAATTCCGGTAAAGCAAGAAGTACAGTCTCGTTGAAATTATAATAGTTTGTAACTGAACGCGAATATCAAAAGGATACGTTCGAAATTTTAGAGTTCCGTAACCAAAGGCTAAAAACGAAAGCTTATTACTAAGGCTTTGCTGTCCGTCGGTCCGTCCGTCCCTCCAAGGGTAGATAATTCGATCTAATTAGGTTTCATTTTGTAGGACTGTAGAACTAGAATGGTTGAATCCAGGGAGGTGACATTACCACGATTATTTTTAGCGAAAAAATATTTGTTATTTTCGTACCTCAGTGAAGGGTGTGAATACCAGCCTAAATCAGCAGATTATTCCCTATAAGAGGCAACACATTTGTAATTACATGTCTAAAAACTCCAAACAAATTAGTTACAGATTTCCATGGCCGTCACTGACCACCTATCATAAGATGGTCTGCATGTACTTTTGCTAAGAATGTTTGTTAAAAACTCAATT
>DWNE01009565.1:0-10839 GCA_018249875.1 Cecropterus toxeus
TTTGGTCGTCAAAATTTGTATAATGTGTGGCGAGTTCAACTTCCGCTCCGGGCGGCGTAAGCCCACGTTACGCCACACTGCTGCTTCATGCTACAGATATGTCCACTGAGTCTACTTGCTATTTCGCATATATTGCATGGCATGGCATTATGACACTTAAAGACAGTACAGAAATTTGTAAGTCTATGAATTTATGCTATTTTTTGTATCCTAGATCCCTATCAAAGTCCGCACCGCTATACATGAAACGCAACACGGAGCACGACCCGCCGTACTGGCGCGGGCAGGTGTGGATAAACATCAACTATCTCGCTCTCTCCGCCCTGAAACATTACGCCACTGAAGCGGGACCGCACGCTGCCAGAGCGGGAGAGCTGCACAAGATGCTCAGGGATAATGTTGTTGGTGAGTGTCGCTTATGTTTATGTTGCCCTAGTATATACAAATAAAATATTTTTTGAAATATTAACAAAGATGGTGTAGTTATCGAAATGTAAAGTTATATAAGGCCTTTTATATATTATTCCAGGCCCACTATTTATAAATAAATTCAAGGTATTTTAAACATATCAAATTATCAATACTATAGTGTAAGTGTGATCCGTAAACGAGTATCGATACATATATCTTATATACATATATCGTATTTATAAATCAAATATGTTGATGTTGGATTACAATATTTCTCATGACTTTATAGCAACTTTATAATAAAAATATTTCAAAAATATTTCTCGTATCACGCATTCAATTATAGATTTACATAATCAGGTTTCACTAATTTGCAAGTAATACTTGTTGATGTTGGGTAGAAATCCCCCGCCAGGCGAAATAATCATTCCTGGAAACTTGCACTCCCCTAGATTTAATGTGGAACTTATGTTTTGTATTGTGCTAGATGTTTAGTTGAAAAGTGCGATGTATACTAGTAGCGCCATCTATAGACGAGTTATGAAAATCTTCACACTTTTATATACATAAATTTCTTCCAGGCAACATTATATCGGAGTACAAGCGGACCGGATACTTATGGGAACAGTACTCCGGGGAGAATGGGCATGGTTCCGGCTCACGGCCGTTCACCGGCTGGACGGCCCTCGTGGTCCTTATCATGGCAGACGAGTACTAACTGTGAGGTGTCCTGCTATACGAGTCAATTGTACGGAGATATGTTAAAATGACCTTATTCCCTTTGTCTATGTGTCTTTAAATAGAAGTCATAAGCCCGGCGTCTTCGCGTTTGCTCCTTTGAGCTCTGTTGCCCTGGTAGTTGTCGCTAGAGATGTACCAGGACAATAGATTTCCAGGACTAGACGGCTAGGCTTAGCCCTTAGAATTCTGTTCGATTTGGTCATAGACGAGTTACCTAAGGACTAAGTTGGAATGCCTCATGTATGACTCCCTTACAACTCCCTTCAAACACAGAAGCTTAACTTTGTTATTAGGCTTAGGTTGTCTTCGCAGTCAAAGAGTTCTACCGTCTTTTAAAATTGTATTCTCCATTGAGATCTGTCGCCCTGGTATCTGTCTGTAGAGATGTGACAGAAAATAGATCTCTAGGGCTAGACGGCTAGGCAGCCCTTAAAGGTCGTGTTCTATTTGGTCATAGACGAGATACCTCTAAGGACTAAGTTGGAATGCCTCATGTATGACCAATTTCCAACGCCATTAAAACCAGAACTCAGAAGCATATAACTTTGTTAGGCTTAGGTTGTGTTCGGAGTCAAAAAGTACTACCATCTTTTAAAGTGTCAGATGTTAAGTGTCAGATATTAGTCACCAATCAGACAAAGGTAATATTTAAACAACCCAATTATAAGCGTAATGTTAATAATGGTATTTAATTATAGAAATTTCGGGATTCCATTAATATAAGGTTACAATAACGAAGTAGGCCAAAATTTTAGTGAATAACTCGATTTAGGTACATGTTAGTAACGATAAAATAAAGATTCGCACTTATGTTTTGTTCAACGGCCTAATTAATATTGCTTCCAAACATAAGTACGGGCATGATTGTTTTTTTTGCATTTCTAACATTGTTGATGGATTTTTAAGCAAAATCTTTTTAGATAGGTAATTTTAATATGAAATTAATGGAATTGATTTTATTTATAAGATGCTGGTTGTTATAATTATATAAGTAACATTGTTGACAATTTGATGATAAATATTATTTATAATTATTTGGAGCATGAACATTATCACCGCAAGTTTTTATTGATGGATTTATTGCATTTGCACAAAATTTAGGTAGAATTATGCGTTGGGGTAATTGTTGGAATCGTGGATTTATATCAGTAGGATTGTTAAGAATTTGTAGAATAAGGCGTAGTAACCATAGAGGTAGTATATATCGTAAAGAGACGTATGGCTTTCTATAAATGGAAACGTCCGAAGGTTAGAAAGAGAAAATAGATTGTGGTACCCTATCTGTCTCTCTCTCTACTAACGCATGCGCAAAGCAGTTCCGTCAGAAATAGACTGCTTTTTACAAATGACATACGGTTTTGTCATTTTATAAACATTGCTAACTGAAGAAATTCAATTACAACAAAAAACCGTCTAATTGCTTTATTATGATCATTTTTTCGCTAATGCACATGCGCGAGAAGAGAAGAATAGAGACGTTACCGTAATCTTTTCTTTCTTTTTAATCGAAGGACAGTTGAAAGCCTGGCTTCTCTACCCTATCTATTATACCTCTATGGTAGTAACAGTTTAACCGAATCACAAATTATATTGAACATATGATACTTCCGTAAATATTTAATGTTTAATAACGAAAATTAATTTACTCCTTACGCGTTATATTAAGTTGGTCGTGATCATGATCAGAGCATATTGAGATATTAACGCATTCAATGCCATTGATTTTCGCGAGTGCTTCTTCGATGCTGATGTATTTTTTACAAAGCACTGTGCGCGCCTAGCGTGTTGCTGTCGCCGCGGTAAAATACAAGAACACGCGAGGCGTGTGGGGTATTCCACTTTGACCACTCAGGTGATATCACCTAGGTGATCAATGACGACTTATTGGCGTCCTTTGGTCACCTGACACATAATCGCCTGGATGATCATAGGCATGGATGATAAGGTCGCATTTATGATTACCTAGGTGTAACAAAAACTAACATTTAAGGCACCTATTTTAAGTATTTTGTAAAGCTAATTAAAAAATACCGAAATAATATATTTGTTGAGGGTGATTATGTCTCAGGTGATCAAAGGACACCAATGACTTTGATCACCTAAGTGATATCACCTGGGTGATCAAACTGGAATACACCAGGCGTGTAGGTGGCGCTGAATGTGTTAAGTCGCATAATCATTAAGATGTAAGAAATAAAAGAGAAATTTTGTTTTAATGAATAACTTGGTTTACAGCTTCAAATGAAGTATTAAAGCCTTGTCGAACGCTATATTTATTTATGGTTGCAATTACTTGGTGCCTAGCTAGTTTTATAACTAATTTGTAGAACAGAGTGTTTCTGCATTTGTGAGATAAAGATGTTTTTTATGGTGTTAGAATATATTGCATACTTCATTTTAATCAAGCGTCAAAACTTGAATTCATTTTAGTGATTTCATTTAATATTAATCATCATTTATTAGCTTTATTTTTAATCGACTTCAAAAAAGAGAAAGTTCTCAATTCGTCTGTATTTTTTATACCTATAGATGTTTCACATCAAAAGCTGGCGCTAAAAGAAGAAGATCTGTTTGAATACTTATTCAAATGCGAATAAAGAATTTTTTTGCCGTGAATACAAGAAAATGGTCATAATTTTTTTACCCGCAAATAATAAAAATGTGAATGCTGGAACGTCAATAAGCTTTGACTAGTGTGTTATAAGTTGCTAGAATAATTTCTTTGCATTTCTGTTTTCTTTCTGCTCTCTGGTCAGTTTACGAGTTTTTCTACAAAATATACATTGATAATTTATACAACATATACATTATATTTTGTTGTTACATGTTCAATAATAATTTTATCTGGATATTTTTTATTGTACAGCCGCGAGCATAAATATATGACTATATATAAATATTTGATAATTCAATAATATCTATATGCACGAATGCAGCAAAAATATTTGACATTAACAGGCAGCATAATCAAGTGACATCAAAATATTGTGATGAAAATAAACATCATATAATTGTCGAAGCAAAAATATGTGACGACAATAATTCCAGAAAATATCCGGTGTTAGTTAATGTCGGATATTTTTGCTGCATTCGTGTAGACAGATATTGAACTCTTTCTTGGGGCAGATACTTTTGCTGACGTGCCCGAAGACATATATTTATGCTCGTGACTGTATACTTCAATGAGGGTCTATGAAGTTTAGATGTTTGGGATGTTAAATGTTAACAGAATGTATTCTCATTATGGTTATATGTATTATATTTAATGCTTTTTGAAAACAAGTATTGTAAGAATGGTAAGGTAAGTTGGGGTAATATCGGTCTGATTGTAATTGTATCACTAAATTAGTATTTTTTTGTTAAAATAAAATGCGTGAACAATATTTTAAATTTAGAAAAGTTGGAATTATGAGCATGCAATTAAATTACATCGTGGCCTTGGCATTGTTATGGAGTGAAGAGATGATCGGTTTCGGCGCAAAAAAACTGTCGGACTATCTAATTTTTTCTCATCCTCAGCTAATGAGGATGACACAGAATAAAAAGACTACCAAATTTATCGACGAAAAGTCAACAGTTTCCCTCTTAAAATTTTTTTTGCGTCTAGGGTCAGAGGGTGGTACGGACATAGCTTCTCTTATATATGATCATGGCGTAAATGTTATCCCAAATTACTTTATACCAATATATGACTAATAAGTTAACCAATAATTTAAACGTACATTACATGACAACAAATTGTTTGCTAAGTGGCAGCGAGTAGACAGCCTCAATTCTTTTATGACAAGCCTTGTCTTATAATTTTATTCCAGTGCAATATTACGTATTATTGTATATATTGTGAATAAATACTTTATTGTTAGTGATTTCCGTTTTATTTTCTGCCATAATCCTCAGTCAACTTTGAAAACTTTTTTAGCTAAATGCAAGAATGTATCGCCTCTACAGAATTACTATGTAATAAGCTCAGTTACTATATACTCGAAATATGCATTTATGTTGAATGTTTTCCAGTCAATTTACCTAATTTGAATCTTCCTTTTTTATTATTTTTTTATAAATATGAAGTACCAAATAGCTGATGGTAAGTGGTTACTGCCGCCCATGGGCATTTGTAAGCAACTTCATATAGAACAGAGGTTCTATCTGAAGTCGACCAAAGATGCGTTGCTACTCCCGAGGACTGAGATGGTCGCCTCATATAAAAGTGACTGAAGTAGCAGAAAAATCAAGCAGCTCACGAAATAGTAAGTGGCCACTACCGCCCGGGAACTATCTATAATTCTATAAGGTACTTCATATAGAACGGGAGTTCCACCTGAAGTTAAAGATGCGAACTCCCGCGGCCTAAGACAGTCGCCTAAAATAAAATTGAGTCGGCAACCACACCCTTCCATCGAAACGCAAAAACTATTTAACGTTAGAAATAAGGGTGGAATATAATCGATAAGGACTGGATCGACTATATGTGCATTATCGTCGTTTAAACTTTTTGACTGTCATGAAAACGTACAACTCGAGTAATTAGTGGCCTCAAGCAACTCCTAGACGCTAGGACTAGCGTTTCGGTGGAAGAGTGTGGTTGCCGGCTAACTTATATGAGACGACCATCTTACTCCTCGGGAGGAGGTACGCATGTGATCGACTTCAGATAAAATCCCTGATCTAATTGAAGTTACTTACAGATGTACATCGGTGGCAGTAACCACTTACCATCAGGTGGACTGCATGCTCGTATGCTACTTCATTCTTATACAACAAAAGTAAATAACTCGAGTAAACTATTCAATCGATATGACAATAAAATTTTATATGTGCGCAAGTCATAAGTATAGTAATTAGTGTTAAGAGTAAGTCTATAATTTTTACATTATACTTATTGTACTTTCATCATCCTAAAAAAATAATCTATTTTAAATAAATTACATAATTTAAAAATAAATAGTGGCTGTATGAAATCGCAACGAACAGAATAAAACATAATGATCTGTCAGTGTCATTTTAACGTGTCAGCTGTGTCATTGTCAGGATGTTCGAAAGTTTTTGTTTTGATATTTAAAAACTACCACGAATATTACGACAGTTTTAAACGACTTGAACATTCATATTTAATAACATTCATTACTATTAAGTAGGTCTTAAAAGTGCTATACATTTTATTCGTAAAGTATTGAAACATTTTACAAAGTTAAAAGACCAGTAACTAGTTCGTAAATCTCAATGGATTTCGAAGTACCGATAAAACAGGAGAAAAGTGACTATGAAAACGAAGACAGAAATGATAATTACTTACAATTTGACTTGGAAATTGGTGTAAAAGTTGAAGCATCCCCGTTCGAAGACTGGTGTTTAGGAAATAAGTACCAGGATGACATAATCTATAAAGATGTTAAAGAGGAATGTGAAATACAAACGTGCTATATATGCCTTAGGATGTTTGCTGACAGGTTTGTCATCTTATTAATATTTCGTATCGTCTCTTTATTGTCCCACTGCTGGGCAAGGCGTCCCCTCTACGTAATAGGCGATATTCTGTCTGTCTGGCTGCGTCCGAGGCTGTAGTGTGAAGTCTACAACTTGGTCAGTGTGCTGGACTAAACATTTAGAACCTTTGTTACTCATTAGACTCTAAAGGCACCACTGCCACAGCCAATTGTCTGATCAAAGCAATGTTGAGCTCTTGTGTTCCGGCTTCAATGTTGTAAAGGAGACATACTAATTAGATGCATTCTTAGTCTTTAGAGATAGCAATGCAGTGGCATAGCATGGCCTCGTATTGCCTGGGGACAAAGATGAATTTGCCATTCACTTATTTAGGAATCTTAGGACAGCAAAATACAATGAATGTACTTGATGGCTAAACCAATAACAATGATTAAACCTAAATAGCTTTTGACATCTAACTCTATGCAATTTGAAAGCCAAAAAAAAAATTTTTTGCCGTCCCCTAAATGTGTTTGTCAGGGGTGTATCTTTAAAGTTTTTTCTATAAAAATACCTGTTATATAATGAGAAGTTAAAGTCAATGAAATTTATTGTCGACAAAAGGTTACACAGATGACAATAAATTAACATAGACAACAACAAAAAAGGGAATTTTGCTAGTGTGTGTGTGTTTTGTGTGCTACAATCACTGTAGCACTCACACACACAATTCATCTGTGTTCCAACTCATGTAGGACTAACCATATCTAGGGGAGCCCCACATCTTTGGGGGGCATGACCAGAACCTAAGCCTTGCAAAAAGTAAGCTTTGCAAACAAATGCGCATCAACAACTTGTCATTGATTTAACTTTGACTATTGGGACCCTTAGTCAGTAGGAAGTGGAACTCTTGACACATGTATGTTTTAAATGACCACCAATTATTGGACATCTGATGGCTGAAATGATTAATATGGTAAAAATAAATTCAGATGGGCAGGGCTAGCATTTTTGAGTTTTTGCTCTGCCTAAAAATAATTGACCAGGGGTTGATTTAGGGTTACAAATCGCCAGAGGTAGCAGTGATTTCCTATCACGTGGTTAGTATGCCGACCTTCTACTCCTACATTTAAAATATATTCATTGTCTGACCAACCTATCTGTTTATAGTGTGCATTAGAATATTCCATTCTTATTAAAAGCTTTTATTTAACTTGCAATGTTTGTGTGTAAGTATGTTTGGGTCAAATCTTGCAAGCTTAATTTAACCTACTTCTCAGTGTCCAATTGAACTGGAATTTGGAACACACATTAATTTTTGATGACTATGAAATTATATGTAATCAATATTGTTGTAATTGCAAAATGGCCACTGCAATAAAATGGCAGAATACATATTTTTGTCCAACCCACCCAATATGGGTATCAATTCAAAGAGCTGAATTTGTAGAATTTAATACAGTACGGAAAAAAGCTTGTTTTTAAAAATACCTTTTTATATTAATTTATTTTGTGAATTTCTTTATTTTCAGCCACGCCTTATATCAGCATAATTTAACACATCTGAGTGTTGTACTGACGGAACCAAAGCAGTTGTACCAGTGTGATCTATGTTCATGTTACTACACGAAAAAAAATAAACTCGCAACACATATACATTCAGAACACTTCATGATGTTTAGGAACAGAAGTGGCTTTCCAGTTTCTCAAAGCCGGCAACGATGTGTCATATGTAATAAGACGTATTCATACAATAACTGGTACGGTCATATGACAGAAGTTCATAGCAACAAACGGCTTCCCTGCGGAACCTGCGATGCCACTTTCAAATGCCCGAGGAATCTTCAACGACATATTCTTTACGTTCATGGGAATAGTAAGCCATCCTGGAGGTGTTATAAGGAAGAAGAGGACGGAATCAAGTGTGATTTGTGCCCATCGGTATTAAGATGCAGGAGCTCGTACAAAACCCATTTGAGAAATTGCCACAGCAACGAAGTACATGAGTGCAAACTTTGCCATTCAAAACTAAAAACGAAAGCCTATTTGCTTACCCACATGAGAAGAGTGCACTACAATGACGGAAAGATGCATCCCTGTAGCATATGTCACAAGATATTTAAATCTCCCAGATATATGAGAATTCATATGAAGAACATTCATTGTATAAGCATCATAACGAACAGATCTAGTTCAAATAACTAGTTACTTTGTTTAAGATTTTTCGTTATTTGCAATAACACAATACAAAAGCATAAACTTTACAAGAGAGCCAAATAAAATTTAAACGAATGTTTTTTTTATTTTTTATGAAGTTAGAATAATAAAAAATAGCCGTCTTGAAACACCTAGCAGATGTGAAACATCGTATTCGTTAAGTTATACGAATAAAAGACAAGATTGCGACAGGAACCAAATATATAGAATAATGTAAATAACGCCATCTACGAACAGTACTTCGCACTAAGGTGAACTAACACCGCAAGTCGCATAGTTATGTTCGATACTTAATAGTTACGACAATGTATAACAGATGGCGCAATAATATGAATGCAAGCGTCGCGGCCTCGGCCTCAGGATAAAACTGTATTTTTTACTGAAAAATTAAGAATTTTTAATTGTGTGGTTTATCTTGCATAGCAGCGATTTAGTTGGCTGTACCTATATCAATATATAAGAATTGTCTTTGTAACTTACCATATAATGTTTGTTGGATAGAAGTCCATAGTAGGTGTGATGAATTACTATGTATACAAGTTTTCCATCCATTTTCTTCCAGATAGTGCCTTCAAGTATTTTTATAGTGTAATTTACTAGAATATTGAGTCGAATTGTTAGTTAGATACTTTAGACAGGCGATTATTATGCGTTATTATTTATTTTACTGCTATTTCGACACAGTTGGATTGATCGTGGTCACAGCGATATAACGGTGGCAAGAAGGCGTTAACAACCAATACTAATAGAATAATTTGTCTACTAGGGTAAACAAATTATTGTGTGTAAATTGTTAGTGACAAGTAGGCTTCTAACTAACAATTTACTGACTCAACTCTATTATTTACTTGCTTTCATTTGATACCCATATTGTCGTAATAGTAAAAACAATCGGTCCTCCCCTTTTCCTCCATTTCCAGGCGCCATTTAAGAATATATATATAGCCTATGTCACTATGCAAACTAAGACGATTCTAATGACATGTCATACGTCACAATCCGTCAAGCCTTTTTGGGCTGTAGCGCGTGCCAAAGAAATGGACATATAAACAAACATACATACAAATAGAATATTACGATATAAAAATATATCACAATGATTTCTTCCCTTAATCACGTAATGTTATTTTTTGGCCTTTTTTAATCCCCTCTCGTGATATATTACTGCACCCCCCTCCCCCTCTTGATATTTCGTGTTTACTTAAGACTCCTCCCCTCCTTTTCGAGTCTCACGTGATTAATGGATATTCACAAATAAAATAATTTTATTTGAGAAAAAGGCACCTAAATGTGTCATACTGCCTTGATACTACTTGTGATTAGTGTGATTTATAGTAATTACATGCGAATCATTGTTACATTGAGTTGTTTGATTTGTTTTTATTAATCGTACTAATATTTAAATGCGAAAGTTTGTGTTTCTTACTCTTTCTCACAAAACTACTGGATGGATCTTGCACATAGGTGGTTTTTGTCGAGATTAACATATAGGATATTTATAAGCGAAGCAGGCGAAACTGGTAATAAGCTAGTTGTACATAAGCTGTCAATATTACCATTTATAGTTCGAAGGTACGGTGTACGGTTTAATTTGTTCCTAACATGTTATGTTAATGTTGCGTTTTTTGCAAAATAAAGTCAGTTTGATTTTATATTTTTGTTTTATTATCTACTCTACTTAAGACTAGACTACGCTACTCCATCAACATATTGTAAAATACTAGCCGTGCTCCGCAGTATGTCTTAATATTACTATAAATTAATGCTGATAAGCAAAAGTGTCAAGCCACAGACTTCAGAGAAAATGACGTCTAAAAATATTACTGCCAATTACCCCATCTGTTATGACATATGTATAATTTAAAAATGTTAGATTGATAACCTGTCGGTATCATAAAAAAAATCCAACCAAATTGATAACCTCGTCCTTTTTGAAGTCGGTTTAAAATTATTACGTAACTATTGACATATGACAATAATAACTTTTTAAAAATAAAACGAGAAATATCCAAAAAAAATACATTAAACATTCCCTTACATTTAGTA
>DWNE01009566.1:0-10838 GCA_018249875.1 Cecropterus toxeus
GTGTTTTCGTCTTTGTGTGTCCATGGCACCCACGACACAGGAGGAAATTCTAGTGTGGGGCTATGAGTGTAGAAAGCGTCTTTGCTATTTTTAACTCTAAAATATATAAATGCATACACACAGCCTTGAACATACTAGCTAAAGAACAAAGAGGCTTTGTTACTGCAGAGTAAATGCCTGTAATTTGATATTCCTAACATAGATCACATATAAAACAGAGGGATATGAGTATAAGGCAACCATTTTAGTTCAGATGAAATCCACCGTGAGCAGTGATCCGATGGTTCGCCCCCTCGCCAAATCGCCCGCTCAATCGACGGTCTGAGGTTCGAAATTCACGCACCACTGATTATTCTCAAGCTAAGAAATAGAATTATAGGCAGAGCCAGTGAGAGACAGAGAATTAAAAGTAGAATCAGTGCGAGCAGTGATAGCCTAGTGGTTGAAACTCGGCCTTATAATCGAGGTTCCAAGGTTCAATCTGTGGGATTCCCACAGATTTTTCTAAAATTATGAGCGTATTACGAATTAATATCACTGCTTAACGGCAAAGAAAAGCATAGTGAGGAAACCTAAATGCCAAAGAGTTCTTAAAAAAAAACTCAAAAGTGTGTGAAACCGTTCAATTCGAACTTGGCCCTGGTGTTAAACTATGATTTAAAACTCTGAATTTGAGAGAAGACCTGTTAAAGTGGAAGGGTTTGGTTACTGGCTCATTGTCATATTTATTAGATGTAAATCTGACTACTCGAGAGTAGCAATTCATCTGTGATTGATTTTAGATTGCCAAATAAGCCTCATGTTTAGTCAAATTTAGGGCGAGATACTGGAGCTATCTATGGTATGTAAAAAAGATATTGTTAAAAAAAGGAATAAAAAATATACAAACAAGTAAGTCAAACGCGCTGAGTTTCTTGCCGGATCTTCTCAGTTGCGGTCGTGTTCATATCCGGTGTTAGTTTACAAAAAATTGTAACCGACAATTTGTAAGTGCCCCCGTAGGCCTATGCAAAATAAAGACATTACATTTCATTTTATTTCATTTCATTTGATTTCTTAGAACCCGTGTTCTATACTAAATTACAGAAGTCCATGTATGTCAGTGACCAATTACCATTAGGTTTCCTGCATGTTCGTTTGCTATATCAATCTGTTAGAAATGCATGAACATGGGACTAGATAGTTCAATAGAGAAGCTGCAAGGAGCTTTGTTACAGCGACTAGCGGTTGGCAGTAAGCCGATATTCCTGACATAGAACAAACAGAGTTGAATTTTCTTGCGTGATATGTAAGGATTGCATAGTGTCTATTTTTCTGTTTTTTTTTCGTAAAGTTTAAGTAGCAGACGAGTGTGTAGTCTATCGTATTTACCAGGTGGTAGAACCAAAGTAGTTCGACCGAGGAAGTACCGCCGCCACAAGTATTTGAAGCGTGAAGAAGTTCTTGCGTTTCGGTGAAAGGGTGTGGTTGCCGGCTCACTTATATATGAGGCGACCATCTCAGTCCTCGGGAGTAGCAACGCATCTAAGATTGAATTCAGATAGCATCCCTGTTCTGCATGAAGTTGCTAACAGATGTCCATGAGCGGAAGTAAACACTTACTATCAGGTGCACTGCGGGCTCATTTTATAAGTCATTCTTATAAAAACAGTTATATAGTACATGGAACCTGACTTCGTAAGTGATTTAAAACGGGATTGATGCTATAAATGTCCTTCATATGCCGCTTAACTCCGGCTTTCTATGGAGATAGCAATTTACTTCAAGCTTCGCTGCCAAAAATATAAATCGTAAGAACCCAATTTCCTCGCAAAACTGAGCGTAGACCGCAGACTTTGAATAGCATTTTAAAATAAAATTTTCATTAAAATTCAACACTGTAATAGAAGGGTTCTACCAGAACAGTTACATAACAAACTAAAGGTAAAATCATGTTGCTGAGCAAGGGTTGGCTTACCGAGGATTCTCGTGTACATTTTAAATAAGTTCATTACTTTTGTTGAAACACAATTTTAGATATTACGTAGTAAACATGAATATTTAGTAAATACCTCTATAATTCGCTACCGACGTTATGTCCTATAACAAATAAGAAATGCTGTGTTCTTGTGACACTATAACGATATTGCGGTATAGATGTATGCAAGGGGGGAAGGTCTGAAATCCCCGTAGCACAAGCGAAAAAGAAAAAAGTCTTTAAGCGTCCTCCGATTTGTCTTTATGTCGACAAATTCCAGAGTCTATTTATTCCATTCCCCCGCTCACATAGGATAAAAAAATCTAAGACTGCGTTTTTTCACTGATAACTACTGTTATAGCCTTGACATCCTCTTAACAAAGATAAAGCTAGTTCCATGATTCTTATAGATAACCCTTTGTAAAATCATACTAAAATCCAACGAAAAATAGACAAACCTTTTTGTTTTTAGCTTGAACTTAAAAGTACAAAAGCCCATTGAGCTCTGTGGTTCTTAAATAAATCCCGCAATTTTTCTTTAACCCTATCTGGGTTTATCCACAATCGAGTTCGTCATTACGAAACGCCCGAAACGATTGTTTCAGCACTATTAATTTTGAACAAAATCGTTTTATCGGAAAATTAAAAGGTGGAGCAGATTGTAAATGTTTGTAGACTCTTTTACGGGTAACGGACGAAAAATAATCGATTATTCCGGATGATAGCCAGGCGAGTTGGTTTGTTTATTACACAACGATTAATAAGATTCAAATATTATATTTAAGTCGTACAATATGAACTCTGTTGCAATATAAAAGTTAAAATTGTTATATCGCTGGACATTTCCAGTGAAAATTAGAATTAATATGGTTATTCATATAAGAAAGGTTTCCAATGTCACGAGAACTTTACCCATGGACAGGATAAACTGATAATTTTTGTAGTATTTTTGTTTAAATTTTGTATTATGAACATTTTTATATAATGTTTAATTTATACGTAACATAGTTAATCCTATAAGTTCTCTAAAATATTAATTTAAGGTATATAAATTAATATTTTAGAGAAATTATAGGAGAATATATTTTAATACAAAATTATAAAGCTATTTTATTCACACCTTTTGTTCACACTTTTGTCAATTAGTAATATTTTATTATGAACCATTTTATTTCCTTTTAACTTTTTTTCTGACATACATATATCTTGTGCATATGCAACACACATGACAAAAATACCTACGTGTTTTCGAAACGTTTCGAAAACAGAAATATAATTGACCCCTTCATTACTTTTTATTACTTATGTGATTTCTGTTATAACGTCATTACATAAATAATATGTAGATATGAAACATCCTAAATCATTTCATGTTCAGATCATATTTTTAGGATTTCTGAAGTATGATAACTATTTCAAGCTTGTAACCTTGTTGTAGTTTTGTCATATCCGGACGAACTATATTACGTAACAATTATAAATAGCCGTTACATAAATAATATGTAGATATGAAACATCATGAACCATTTCATGTTCACATCATATTCCTAGGACTTCTGAAGTATGATAACCGTTTCACGCTTGTAACTTTATTTGTAGTTTTGCCATATCCGACAAAACTATATCACAATGTTATTAATATTCCGTTGCCGTCGAGTCACGAGTGCCTCGGATAATAGTACTCAACGTTTAACATTTCACGGACCGGCGATCTTTGAAGACGGTACACCTATGTGTGTTTTGGGTATTAAAATCAAATTATGCTTGGCTACATCCGTATAAAGTGCGATATATGTATTTATATTTGTTCAATTGGTTATACGTAACAAGCCCTGTTAAACCGATTATCGTAACGAACAAACAATTAGTAATTGTTGACATAAAATATTTAGTATAAAATTTTAGAATAAAGAAAACCAATGTCAGGAACATATAAACGTTAATATAGTATTTTTCACCTTAAATGTATAAAAAATACTGTTCTGTGTATAGCAGTTATTTTTTATTTTAATTAGAATATAATGTAATATAACATTAGTTCATCTCCTAAATTTCTTTAATTTTAAACAAAGTTTGATTTTGATTTTACTTTGAAGTAAAACAAAATAAATAAAGAAAATAAATAAACAATAAAACATGAGATCCACTCGAAAACATCTGTAATCAACCCAAGCTGGCTACAGCTTACTACCCCAGAGGATTAAATTGGATCGCCTCGGATAAATATGAATCCTTAAACGCACTCTTTGAACCAGAATGTATGAAGAGTGCTTAATACTGTTGTTATTAGGCAGAAATGGGTGTAGCTGGTGCCTCCAGAGTGGATCCATACAGAGTTCTACTTTCTATATGCTAATAATATTCGTATTTTTTATTATTTACGAGTTTATACAGTTTCAATTTCAAAAGTGAGATATTTTTTAGAGATCACCTTAAAATAATTAATTATTGTGCAGCAGAAAAGCTATTTGACAAAAATTCTGAGCTACAAAGCAGTCATTATAATAATGGAGAAAAATGTTCCGAGGTATTGTATTACCGGCAAAATAAGCTTCCATTTTTAATGCACCGCCATCTTTGAATAAGTCTTGTGTGAGACCTTTTGACGAACCCGTTATTTATAATTACTAGAGTCGCTCTAACAAGATAATATCTATATACTTCAACGCATTAAAATACAAACAAAAAAAAATTACATTAGATGTTTAGTTTATTTACGGGTTAAACCAAATGGATTGAAAGCGATAATCGTTTATATCTTTAAAAATCGTTTATATATATAAAAAAAATATCATAAAACTGCAATTTTTCACACCCTTAAATTTTGCCATAAAGGAATAATTAACGAATCTTACCTACGGATCACTGCACGATAGTAAAATATCACATTGTAATATGAATCGCAGAACGTTAAAAGAAAAACGTACCACACGGCGAACTGCACGTTACTATGTGGATATAAGGCATGTTTTTAATAATTATAAAATTTTAATATTTTTTTCTTAAGTCATCCGCTAGAGTGATGATGGATTTTCAATTGATGAAGGGATTTTGATGAAGGGGTTTTCAATCCCCTACCGTGCAACCACTTAGTATAAATTGTACATGCTGCTGCTCTCACAAATCCGACATGCAGTTTATCAAATTTTACACATAACACAAGTCATATGTAAGTATAATATACATTACCTACAAATAACACTAATTTAATATGACTTTAAGAAGTAGTACGAAATACAGATCAATCTCACTCTAATCACCTGAGCTTTAACATCGCTTTCAATTTTAAATAGTCTTTCGTTAGTAATTTAAAGTTCACAATCTCACTCAAATCACCTGAATTGCCAATTGTTAATTTTCAATATGTAATTTACTATTCTGTTAGTGAAGTGAAATCTAAAGTACGTGATGCGATGAAGCCGAGACACGTTGACGAGAGGCGTTGACATACATGATGGACTTTAGGTTAAACTCTCACCCTATTGACGTTAATGGTTACTGATAGATGTATAGACACAATACTCATTAATAACAGTAATTACTTGCCAGATCAATTATTATTATAGACGAACTTCATCTTCGTTTGCTACTAAGTTTAATAAATATGTATCTTTAATAAATGAGTTCAAGTTGTACAAAGTAACGAAGCATTACAAGGAAAAATAATTTCATTGCGGTTTTGTAATTCCCATCCCTTAAAAAATTATTACAAGGTTTTTGAAGCAGCGAGATCCGCTCGGAAATGCAAAAGTGGAATCTTGTTTGCAGACGCCTACTACCTAGAATTCGTGCTCATTTCTGAAATTTTTGTTCCATTTCCAGTTGTCAACGCTATTCTTTGAAATTCAAACTTTCCCTCTTATTATTAAGACTCAGAAAGTGATTTATTATGATACTTGAATAATACTTTGTCCGTTCCGTGAATATTATTAACCGACGCTAATCGGGAACCTGTTCTCTCAATTTGTCACTTATATTTTGTTAAGAACGACGATTAGATATATTACAATATATTAAGAACGTATGTATATACCTATATTATATTGTGTAATGATATAACAATCTATACACTATTATATTAACGAAAATATTTAATATATACTCATATTATAGAGCAGTAGAGTTTGTTTGGTTGAACGCGCTAATAAATAATAAATAAAAAAATTGCAAAATTATTTTTGTGTAAAATAGTAAATTTATCGAGGAAGGCTTTAGGCTATATAACATCACGTTGGGTTTGTTTGTTTGTAATATATTGTTCTCTAATAAACGCGGGTG
Source organism: Cecropterus toxeus (assembly GCA_018249875.1). Taxonomy (NCBI): domain Eukaryota; kingdom Metazoa; phylum Arthropoda; class Insecta; order Lepidoptera; family Hesperiidae; genus Cecropterus; species Cecropterus toxeus. The sequence goes on from DWNE01009566.1 coordinate 6,236, forward strand.
AAAGTGCGTGACACAGCTAGTAATTTATATTGAACCAGGTAATGATTTTTATAAAGTAAACAATGACACGCCACAATTAAATCCGTGTTATAACTTAACGAAAACCTTTTATGTATTTATTTGAATACCGTTCAATTAATACAGTAAAAAGTTTTAGCTTCACAACTAAAACAAGGGTAAGTTTCAGCGGACAAGTCTCGACCGCCTAAAATCCGCCTTCACGCTCGAGAAATCCTCCACGGATTAAGAAAGCACATTTAAAGCCGCTACGAACTAGTAACTGAAATCCTTTGTTCGCTTCTCGGTTTTTGTTACATTGTTGTAGTAATACTTGCTCTATAAAGACACCTGCGCCAGGTGGTCATAAGTTTTATTAAAATCGCTTGCAACTTCGTTTGTTCGTATTTTTGTCACATTATGTAACATTGTTTCAAGTTTTTATGAGTTGACCTAGCAGAGAGTAGTTGACGTCCTTAATTATTATAATTTTACTGCCCTTAAATATACTTTGAGAGGGCTTGGACCACTTAGTTTCTCTTGATCAATTTTCACTTTGGTACCAAGGTCACGATAAACCAATTCGACTACGATCTAAGCCTCACCTAGCTAAGCATACCCAGTGGTGGGAGATCTCTCTTTCTCTCTCTTCTTCATATAAGATGACTTCTCTCTGTCTCGCAACTTAAAAACTTTTGCCAGCTCGCAACAGTACCGTTCTTCAAAAATAGTATGGTTTCTTCATACTGGTTGTTTCCACAGAATATATCAATTGGATCCCTAAGTTTTCTTTGTAGTGGTTTATATTATTATTGTTAGAGGAAGTTTATTAAAGCATTTATTGTGCCTTGTTAAACTAACGTGATACTATTGATATCAAACTTGCTCTATGAACTTTTAGCTGTTTTCTAAGCAAACTGATTCGTGATAAATTTCAACAAACCAGTAGCCATTACCTTAGGGTCTAGTTTTGTCGTAAACTTGCTCCATGAACTAACGTCTATTTACAGAGAATTTGAGGGAGGTCTAGTCAAATGAACGGCTTTTACATTCAGCCCTTATCTTGTCACTAAGGTGTACTTCTAGTATAGAAACCTGTGTAGGTTTCTATTTTAACAGCGCCCCTTGTACCGACTCGCTTATATTCATTGACCTACATTTCAATTTGATTTTCCTTTACGTAATTACCATATGCATTTGATGAAAAATGTACTAATCGTATGTATTAATTTCTATTTTAAAAAGATTGCATATTATCAGGGTTCCCCACCCAGAAGGTAAAGCCGGATGACTCCACTGTCACTCTATCCATCTGTCCGTCTCTTTATCATCAGACTGTATCTCATAAACGGTAATAGCTAGACATGTGACATATATAGAGAAGATGTATTAGATAAAATAACAAAAAGGTAATTTGGTAAAATAAGTAACAAACTAAATATTTAAGATGGCTCTGATATAACAAATTTGACTTTTTTATCGTTTTTATAGATAATGGTACGGAACCCTTCGTGCGTGAGTCCGACTCGCACTTGGCCGGTTTTTATATGAATTACTATTCATTAAAATAGAAACGCTGTGCACGGTAAATAATTCGCCACACAGGACGCTAAGGCAATATAAGTAATATTTTAGCAATTTTAGCAACTTGTCCCAATATAAAATTACATACAGATAAAACTAGGTATATAATTGAGTGCCGCTGCTACGGTACAGACAAATTGAAGAATGTGATTACGGATGATCGATAAATCTGCCGCAGTTCTTTATCCTCCAGAGGATTTTTATTTCTCTTTGATGTTTAAAAGTTATTACAACGATTACTATAAAACAAAAGTCTCATTTCCCTGGTAAAAGACATGTATATTACAATGACGATTACGATACGATTTTTTCCTAAAGATAAAAAAGGTGAATAATATAATACTCATCTCATACCAGAGATATCCCTTCCCTCTGTAGGCGACAGCAATGATGCAAAGGAATGATGATACAGTTTTTTTTATACCTAAACCTAACGATAAGGCAGACGGGCTACCTGATGGTAAGTAGTCACCGTCGCCTATGGACATTTGCAACACCAGGGGAGTCGCCAATGCATCGCCGGCTTTGAAGGAGAACTCTTTTCACACCTTTTTTGAAGAACCCCATGTCATAGCGCACCGGGAATACCTCGGGAGGAAGCTCATTCCACATCTTACACGTCCGTGGCAAAAACGAGCGTGCAAACCGAACCGTAGAGGACCGCCACGAGTCCAGCTGGTGTGGATGGAACTTCATCCTTCGGAGAGTGGTACTTAGGTAAGTACGTTATTATTCATTGGCATCGATTCATAAAAAATCACTGGGAAAGTAAGTATGACTAGTTTCATACTCTGGGAATTTTAAGTCCTTTGTGATAAAACAATTCGTGTTTCCCGTAGTTTCGGTTACAACGTCGTGCTTACAGTTTAAAATTGTACAGAAAAGTTTGGCCTAAATCCGACTGCAGGCTTCACAAATCTCTTACAGATTAAGACAACATGGATACTTGCAGCCACTGTATACGGTAACTAGATAACTCTTCTTTTGTTCTTGTAAGATAAAGAAAGGCGCTTTTCGAATAACTTTTGCAATTTACAAAATACAATTATATAATCGAAATATTATATTATATAAAATAAATTATAAGGTCGCTTATATTTTTATACTTAACCTTTTTTCTATACTGCAACTTATATCAAATATGATATTAAGCTTTCCTGTGTAAAACTGAAACTTAGTCTACAAACAAAATCTTTAATACAAAAAACTGTTATCGAATAGTTTCAAAACATTTATTTGAGTACTATGGAAGCTCAAACTGGGATTAATGGAAAACAATATCTTCAATAATTACCTTTAAAATTATATCTATGACAAAGATCCGCAGTTCGTATGACAGCAATCAATTGTTGGATATTAGTTCACCGATTCAGTAATGCATTTTCCGTTTTATGTTAGTGATATGTCAGAGGGCTGTTATAAGCAGTTTCAATTTAACTTTACAGACTACTGAGCAATTTAGTTGCTAAAACGTAAGGTATGTTTCAAATTTACTTGGAATGTTTCATTACATTGTAATAGAGTTGACGTACGTTACATACGAAGTTAGGAAATGGTTTAATTGTGTTGAATTCAATTGCTTTTTTGATACCGCACTAATCTGTAGGGTATAAAATGTCGAATAAATGTTGAATTTTCCTAAATGTAAATTACATTTCTTATCAATAATTCTTTTTGGTTTTAGTCCGGAAAGCTTTTCAATTAAACAACTATTCTTGATAAAATGACATATGACAAGCTCTAATATTTGACAAAGATTTCTCAATTATTTATATTGAATTATAAAAAATAATATTTTCATTTTCAACTTCAATAAATTGTTAAGTTAAAATTTCTACAGTAATTTCAATTAACTTATCCTGTATTCCTGTATTGAGAACCGTGTAACACGCAATATACAAAGAGTATACTTGTGAAATTTCAATTTATTTACATACATAACATTATCGTATGTTGTAGGTATTTCCACGACCCGACTGGTAGAATCTTCATATCAATTTTATCAGGTATACTATATCAGTTTTAAAGGTCAACAGCTATTTTGAATACTGGCAACTTGTAGAAATCATAGTTCAAATAGAATAACCAAAAATCGATGCTCACTATGTCTTTGCGGGCAGCTAGTACTAACATAGGTTCTGAGAAACGGCAAAGGAAGTGGGAATATCTGGGAAAGTAAATATTAAGAGTCGTAGAAGTCTTAATACTAATAAATGAAATACATTATTATACCATTTAGATACTTTGATATTTTTTTTACATTCAAACTGTAAACTTTCTCATATACTTATTTTCAATTGACAGTAGTGACATCTAGAGTAAACTTAAAGACTTAGCAATTAGCATGTGTAAAACCTTGCAGCAAATTTCGCTAGCAACATTAAATACCACCGTGACGTAAAGATACGCTTACGGACTGAACTTGCCTATCGGGTCGGGTTTTGACCCCAGCGAAATGACAAAATAAATATTGAAGCTTTTGTGCAGTTTTTTATAAAAAATGTGGCGCGTAACAGAATAACAGAAAGACGTGTAACAGAAAAATATTACGGCAAATTTCTCTCATACGTCGATAAAGTTAATTTTTACTTCAAAAAAATCCAGAAAACTTAGAAAATCGGCTAGTCTATAAACAATTTTATATTGGTAACCTTTTAATCCTGTCGGGCATCGTGTTTTCTAATCCCCACGATCAACTGTTATGCACGATCGAATCATGAACGATCACTACATGTTTAGTGAGACTAACCGATTGTATTTCATTTTATCAATAAACGAAACACCCTTCGCGATAGGTTATTGCCCTTTAAAAAGGGTTTGTATAAAATCTTTAAGTGAAATATTTTGTTAATGTTGTCGGGAATGCTTAAATGTATTATGCGATCAAACTAAGAATAGGAATGAAAATGAACTTCAAATTAAATTTCTTATCTGAAAGTAAGGTCTGCAAAAAATATTCTAAATAATTAACGTCAATTATTTCTACAATTAAAACAATAAATACACGTGAAAATACATAGTT
>DWNE01009567.1:0-10836 GCA_018249875.1 Cecropterus toxeus
GTGTTACTTATAGATAATTTATTATAAATGTTTTGTGATAAGTCGATGGTATATCTAAAATAAATAAATAAATAAATCATTGAACTGTTATAGTATTTTTATTTATTAATTTATACCAAATGATCTACAATGATTTGAACGTAATATTTTTAATTGTATCATTGTAGATGTAGTGTATCAACATCTGGTACATTATAGCAACACTAAAACTCAAACCTGATGACATCCCGATGAATCTGTGTAATTTTGCATATCTTGCATATATACAAGATTAGGTAAGTACATAATCTTATATATATGATCCGAATTTTGATTATTATGATATTACCTAATCAGAGTTTTGAAGTCAAAATTCTGATATTCGCATTCCACTTGTGCTCAATGAAATACACTAGCCTGTCTAATATCACTTAGGGATAGGTATATTGTTTTAGTGTTAGGTAGTACTAATACTTCACCTAGAAAATACTTTCGTAATTTACGATACGCTCCTATACGAATACTGGGTTTTAAAGACAAATCGAAGTCCGAGGTTCGAATCCCGGGCAAGTACCACTGATTTTTTCTTAAATGATGTGCGTGTTACAAAATGTAATTATTGCTGCTGGTGAAGGAAAACATCGTTAGGAAACCTACACGTGCGAGAGTTCTTAAAAAAATGAGTTCTCAAAGGTTTTTGAAGTCTACCAATTCGCACTTGGTCGGCGGATTTTTAGGTCATTGCCCACTATGACCTAAAACTCTCTCATTCTAAGAGAAGACACGTGCCAGCAATAGGTTGACGCAAATATAACAGACACCTATACTTAGGCAAATTTTGCATAAACTTTAAATTTACAAACAAATCCACAGCGTTATAGCGCATTAAGAGCCAACTCCAGGTAGACGGCAAGAACTATTAAAAGTTCATTAAAGATGATCCTTTAAAAATAATTGCGCACCGCAGGAGGCCCGCGAGGCCACGTGTGCAGCTCGCCGGGAACCGAACCCAAGGTTAGTACCTAAATAAACACCGCTAACTGACACCGCAGTTACAGTTGCAATATGTTATTGGTTTATTTTGAAAAACTTAATTCAAACAATACCAAAGCGGTACAAAAAACATGTAGGTACTTAATGAAAAAATAATATAGATTTACATACCTACTTTAGGTTTTACTCCTTCGACTTTTTCCTATTCCAATATCTATGTAGCTAAGTAGGTATGTAGTAAGGCCATCATTACAAAACAATATTTTAAGTCGAACAACACTTATTGCAGCCAATAATAAAGGACAGATTTTAAGGGTTCTGTACCCAAAGGGTAAAAACGGAACCCTGTTACTAAGACTCCGCTGTCTGTCTGGCCGTCTGTTCATGTGTCTGTCTGTGTGTCACCGCTGTGTGGCTGTATATCGTGAAACGTGATAGCTAAATAGCTGAAATTTATAATAATATATAAGATAATTTATAAGAACAAAATACTAAAAACATAAAAAAATAAATATTTAAGGGGGGGCTCGCATTCAACAAACCTGATTTTTTGCCATCTTCAATAGATTATGAGCCCCTTTGAGCGTGATGCCAACACGCTCGCACTTGGACGATTTTTTAGACATTTCTATTTCGGAGACTATATATCATACATTATTCGCATAATGAAGATAACGATATAAGGAAGGTAGGTTAATCTAAAGCTAAGAATATTGCTCAGCTAGTATGGACTACAAGGACTTTATATTACCTGCGAAATATATTAACGTTAAAAAATGTATATTTCATAAAAGTTTGTGTTTTATAATAATTTGGGGTGTGAATTTAATTAACCACAATAAATACACGAGGAAAATATTTTATTAATAAGCACTGGTGATGCAAACTACTGAAATGATAACAGAAAAACACAATAACCAATAGGTAATACCCTGTTACTAATAAGGTAATAAGTAGTATAGCAATATAATATAGTATAATAGTAGGCATATCCGCTATCTACTTAGGTTTTAAAACCTATTTTTTTGTGTTATAATTTTGGAGTGAATTAATTTTTATAAAATAAAAACTGATTGTCTCAAGATACTGACTATATATATTCCCAATCTTTTAAATAAAATTCAGCGGATTTGGTTTAATGCAATTACAAACATGTGTAAGACACATTGCGTATATAATCATGTGTAGTATTGAAATAAAGGCAGTATCTATCAATCTCGTTTTACATGATACTCAACTTCTACCATTACATGGCGATCCTGCCTTGTAGGTACGAATTTAGTATTATTCGCTTGTAATGACAAGCGAATAATAATAAATTCGTACCTACAAGGTCACTGATGTACAAAATGTGAAACTGTTATTTTTATTACAGGTATGTACGAATATGCTAATAAATCACCAATGCTCGTTCTAAAATCAATTAAATCTTAAATTTCTAAATAGATATTAGTGTACATTAGTATCTATTAAGATAAGAGTACCTATATCAATTCTCGCAACACCAGCTGCATGTAGCTCTCGGTTAGGCCCAATCCGGGGTAGTTCAGGTCCTACCTCAAAACTACTATAAAGTAATTAATTAACTCGTATTTGATTTAATTTGTGGAATAAAAAATAGCTACAGTACTGAAATTAGCAAAAATCTTAATTAATGTTTCAAAACATACTTTATTCCTAGTTTAAAGTATATTTTTATTAAGAGAGACCTATTCTATGAAAAGTAAACTTTTTGAACATATATATAGCTCGTATTTTTTTAGTTTTGTACATTTTGAGCCAGATGTACCATGCGACACTCTTATAAGACGCATACAATGAAACGTCTTTCGCAAAACAAAAGATGCAAGCGACCAATCCCGATGCACAAACAAAGCTGATTGGATACAAAGAGCCAAAGACAAGGTGTGGTCACGTGGTACGCACGTGTTCACAAGGTGGCATTGTCTTTTGGTTAAACAACGAATAAATTAAATAAAAATTTTGTTTTATGTCTTGTCACATAATTTACAGCTTTATATTGTCTCTCTTACTTTTTTATCAGATTGTAATAGCGAAATAGGTAAGTAGTGCCGTAATGCCGCCCAACAGAGATTCTATCTGAAGTCAATCATAGATGTGTTGCTCCTCCCGAGAACTGCTTATATATTACTTAGCCGGCAACCATTCTCTTCCTCCGTAACGAAAAAACTTCATCACGTTAGAAATAGGTGTGTCAGTGGTACTTCCTGGGTCTAAATATACTGCTTCTACCACTAGATATCTATCTATTAACTTTTAACTTCATTGAAGACACTATTTCCCGTTTCTTAAATTTGGTTCCTGAGTCGTCTCTACAACATGCACGGAAAGCGAGTGATGCCATTTAAGGCCGACGTGATATATACTTATATCATCACCAACCATTTATTGAGCGACAACACTCAAGGGTCCTCTCTTAAAACTGGAACAATTCTATTCAATCACTTATTTAAACATTTTTTCTCTAGCTAGGTTTATTTTTATAGATTAATTAATATATGATAGTTAATAAACTAGTGGTTTTGTTAAATTTAGTAGGTAATATATTTTTCCAGTTCCTATATGAATAGATTAATTATTATTAGGTATTAGGTATATATAAATACATAAGATAATAATAAGATTTGTTATAATATGTTATAAGTTATGTATCTTCTATAAGTACCTGCTCAAGAAGCTTAATATCTTAACATTAGGTAATAGAGAGATAATAAGCATATTATCAAATTAATTTTATTTTCATTTCATTTTATATTCCATGTATCCATACGTACACTTCTTAAAATGCTCTACATTCGTATTACGAATTATCACAGATGAAATATTTGCTGCAATATTTAACAAGTATTTTTTTATTATTAAGTCATTTATCATCATACTTATAAAAATAAACAAAACAAAGTCAATCTCCCAACGTACGCTTGGTAAACAGCGAATGCGCGCTGACGTACATGTAGCGCCATCTAGTGTTCGAAAGCCAAATTAAAATGCAACTACGCATCGACATCGTAGTACCACTAAGCATTAAAATAACTAATAACTTTCCATTTACATTGAATAATTTAGTAATTTTATGATATTTTACATAAACATTATATCGATTTTAAAACAATCGAAAATAATAATTATATTATAAGCAAACGATGATGTTATTGAGCTATAATTTGTTTTGTATAAATGGAAATGATTATAATATAGTCATTATCAATATATCTTCGAATAAATATTTGTTTGAACGTCAACCTAACGATTAGGAGCGCACGTCACTCCAACATAATAACAAGACGCTAGATAGAGACAGGTAGAGCTCCGAGAAGGTGGAGCGTCAAGTTGTATATAAACAAGTGGAAAAGGTGGGCGAGCGGTGAAAAAGTGGTCGAACGAGTTCGGTGGTGATATGTGCGGTGCAGCGCGCGTCTTGCATCGTGCAGCGAGCGGCTCGGCGGGCTCGGCGGGGCCGGTGGTGAGACGTGGACGGCCGTCGGCTCCACTAATTAAGTATAGGTGGGGGACGTATTGGCGCGGGGGCCGCGGGCGCGCAGGGCGGGGCGAGAGGCGGGCCGGCTTCATTCCGCCGCGCGCCGCGCCGCCGACAACACGTAGTCCGCGCGCGCGGGCCATGGTCGCGAGAACCGATGAGATGTTCGGGTGCTATGGTGACAGCTACTCGTACCGCCTGTGGAGCCTGGCCAACGTGTGGGGCGCCTGCCGATGTGAGTAGCGCCCGACGTGCACGTGCGCCCGCTTCACCGTAGGACTTTAGCCGCTGACGTCAGCGAGGAGGCTGTGCGATCCCGTGTAGTACGGCGTAGATGCGGCTCGGAGCCGGCTCGTGGTCGTAGTGCGCCGCGTCGGTGGTCGCGGTCAGTGAGTGGGTCGCGGTGTGAACGAGGTGTCGCTCGATGAAAGTGCAGAGCTCGCTTATGGGAGTTGGCGGTTGGTACGAATGCTTGGCGGCCGGTTGGCTTGCGGACATGCGGAGTAAGCAGGTTCCCACGTCCACCACCACGGCCAGGCGGCTCGCGGCCCTGAGTAAGCTTCTTTTCCTTTTACGTTTATTTGCTGTTTATTTTATTATCCACTTTATTTTTATTTTTGTTGTATGACCTTACTTTTAATTTTTTTTTGTTTTCCACTTCTCAAGTTTTATCGCTCGAAATTAAATTATAAACGAATTTTTTAAAAGCACCGTTATTGTCTTAACTGAACAATTTGAAAGTCGGCAAGAAGTAAAAGTTAGAAAATTCAAAGTTTTCCCCGAGTCAAATGTTCGGTGTAACCGTTAACTGAAACAGGTGAAAATGATATCACCTCTCGGCCGCATTAAAAATAAAACTCGAGCACGTCTTCATTAGAAATAACCTCTGTGTTCGGTAATCTCCCCTCGACTCCCCTGGGATATAATTCATCCACTTGAGAATCGGGAACAGGTATACACAGACTTGAAAGAAAGTTTCGTTTGTCGAGGGGAACCCCGCTCTTTCAGCGTCTTAAATCGTAAATGATTATGTTGTTTTAATTCATTTGCTTTTTTCTTTCTTACCTTTTATTTTTTCTGCGTCTTTAAACGCCGCCTGTCTGGAGTGGATAATGTGATGGGGACGTTTGATGTGGTAAAGACTAGAGCCATCGGCTGTGCGTTATTTCGGACGGTACAGTTCGAACGCGTTTGAATACATTAGATAAAAATTGTTTTATTGTTTTTATCAGTTGTGCGGTTAACAAAACAATATTATTATGTACATTTCGTGTTATAACGATATTCGCTCAATGGATCCCAATTACGTTGACAGTAGATAACATGAAGTAGTACGCGGTTTATCGTTAATTCGTATTTTGTAAACTAGTGTGCATCAATTAATTGCTTACGTATCAACCTTACTTCAATCTTCGTTATAATCTTCCAAACTATTGGATTACGAATTTAATAAGGCTTTGGAATTGTTTTAAGTAAAATTGTTGATGTGCGATCCAATTTAAACGGCTATATATGAACACTAAGTGATTTGTGAATTATGCTTTAATCGTTTCTAGATGTTTGAGTACTTAGCAATTTTCTATATTTACGGATTATTTATAAAGTGAAAATAATACTCGCATTTAATGTGACACTTGTTATAAGTTGCCTCCCATGTAAGTACTGTAAGCCACGCAAATCTATGTAAATATCGGATAAAGGTTATTATTTGATAATAATATTTTCGTTATAATCTATATCTTAGTAGACCTCCGGTAATTTTTATATATTTTACGTAACGAAAAGTTATAGTGATCAATAACATTCGACTAATACATTTTATGGAACACCTACGCGAATCCCAAAGTTAATATTACCTAAAAGAGTGAACATAAATTTGATTAACCGATTATTTAAAATAAGTATATATTTGTTTTCGTTTAAAGAATATTAAACAATGTTTCAATTTACTGTTATTTACACAAAAATATTTAAACAATACTAATATTTAATATTCTATAAGCATTATTAAATACATATAATTCACATGAAAATTTGTTAGTACCTAATACTATTCGTATTGTCGACATTTTGTAGATACACAAGTCTTTGGAGGCATGTAGAGTCATCCTAATTATTTATTTGTTTAATAACATGAAATCGTCCGCTTCATTAGCATTCACGGAGTTAGCCGATCCTAACTAATAACTAATCACTTGTAAATATCGTGCCGGATAACTTTATCACTAATTAAACCACTACCTATAACGATATGATTTTAAAGGTACAGCTCACTAACGAACAAATTCAGTTACATATGATTTTAAGCTGTTTATCGCGGAATTGATACATTTTAATATGTTACGGGTACTCACGATATGCGATATACATAACATATTAAAATTCAGTTACGTTCTGATATAACTTGGTTCATCTGAATTGTCTACTGATGATCCAAATAGGTTCTTTAGATGAGTTTTAATGGAATACGTATCTACGTCTATATCTATAAGATTTGTTAGTCATCAAAAACGATAAGTAAAATATAATTTAAGATGTTGTTTCCAGAATGTGACTCATAAAATAGGTATTTTTCAGGACCTGAGGAAAACATTATCGTATTCTGGGTTTCGATTCCTATGTTTTAGATGAAAATGAGTCAGTGGGAGATTTTATCTTTTCATATATAGGATAGTAATACGTACATCTTTTTATGTTTCTTTACAACAAAACATTTTTACGTGTTTTATAAAAAATAGAGTTTACGCCTTAGTGATTATTTATCGTCAATGGAAAAGACTTAAAGAATTGTATAATTTACTTTTACTTTTATGAATTGTATTTTACTATATACACAAGTTGGTAATCCTTTAATGATTTGTTAATAAATGTGTAACTTAACGAATTTGAGTAGGTATATTTAATTGCTCGTGTTCATAATTATTTTCTCCCACTTTATCGATACCTCTTTATATTGTATACCAAATTTGTTATTATGTTGACATGAGATGAAAATAAAAATAAAATTTGAACATCCATCAAATAATCTTGAAACATTCACCTGCTGTAAAAAATACTATGTATCTATAAATACCATTGTGGTTAACTACTGCGTATAGTTGCTCGGATTAACCGCAATAATATTTATAAACTGAGCATTTCTCGGGGAATTTTCATATATCTATTCTACATACTTGTACGCTTGTACCTACATTACGCGCCTCTAACTTACCTAATTAACTTTAGGTATCTATTGTCTTAGAAGTTTTTTCTAATATCTATACTCACCTATGCAAATATAAATATGTTTTGATATTTGTTTCTGCTTGTTAAGATATTACCATTATAAAATATTTTTATGTACAGCGCGCTACCAAAAATATTTATCTATAAATTTATCACCTCATTGCTTGCAACTACCGTTTTGGAATTTAAATTTAGTCTCCACTGATAATATTACAGTTAGTCACGGTATTAATTCCAAGATACCTTCGTATCAAATTAGTCGCAATAGCCACCACATGGCAAAGCGTATCGCGTACATGAAAGTAAATGGGTACCTAATAGTGGTCGCAGTAAATAACAGCGGCGTCGACCGCAATACAATAATTGAACAAGCAGCGTGCGTCCTGATAAACAGTTCAATAATAATTCTCTCAACGCAATTTACAGTTACATGGTGTCTACTGTCTAGGCGGGGTTTTTTCTTGCGAACACGTCGGCCGCCCCCGACGCACAGGTGCGACCAATCGCCACTCGCGCTACCCACAAACAATAATCAACTTCTTATCGCCACTTCGCTGTGATAATTATTGTGCACTTGTGTGCATGGCACACATATAGCCATGCATACAGCATGTGTGCGTGGACGCTGGTGTTCCGTACCGAAGGTGAATAAACGAAACGGTTTTATGTATTTCTTTGTTTAAACGTACAGGTACAATTGAAAACGTGTGGGAAGATTGATTTTTAGTTACTGGTAAATTAAATTGATATGGTGAAATAAAATGAAAAGTCTTCACCAAAGGTTATCTACATTTTCAAACACTTTATAAAATGACAACTGAATACAAAATTCGAAATCCTACTGTAAGTTAGTTCTTCTTTATTTTTAATTATTTTTACTGCAAAAATGTGAATTGCAGTCCCTTATTTAAATTAAAGTTTTATTGGGAAAAATAATTAAAACGTTGAACCCAGAAAACAATAAAAAAGTAACCCGAGTACCTACTATTCTATATACTTTTAGGCACTTTATCATATACCAACCATTAATTGGCGGAGCCCGACTCACAATTGACAGGTTTTTATCATCGGTGAACGGACGCCAGCACACACCGATTACGAACGATAGTTTCGAGTGTAGGTGTATCATCCGCTCCGAGATAGGTATTCCACATAACTTTGTAATGTCCTATCATGAGGATAAATATACCATAAGATACGGTGCGCGATAATAAGACTTCGAATATCGTAACGCCCGTTTAGGTATGTACGTACTTTTAACAAACTTATAAATTTTATTTTTTTAGCTGCGGTTAAGTTCAAAGATACTAAATTACAAGAGTCTACTATTTATTTAAAATATTAATAAAACAATGTAAGCTATTTTCAAATATTATTTACATTATTGCTGCGTAACAGCACTAATTTAAACAAGAATTCCGAATATACTATACTCCTTTTATACGAATTTAATTATGTTTAGGCGTAACGTTACGAAGTTTGGGTTTAATGCGACTACTAGCGCCATCTGTTGTGGAGTAGCGGAGATGTTCGCCAAGAAAAGTGAATTATAGTACTAAATGTACTGTAACTCTTTTGATATAAAAATATATTTATAATTTATAAGCATTTTTAAGCATCTAATATATTTGTTGATATTTATCAGCATTTTTTACGTTGCTGTAAATTTTGGCGACGTAGGTGTCTCAAAACGTCAACGTAGAAGCATTTAATGAAATTAATGAACGACTAATTTCGTTCATTATTCACAACTTAATTATTAAAAAAATACACAAAGAAAGTATTAAACCGAAAGCATAACAACAAATCTATAATGTAGAGTAATAGAGTTGCGAAATGCGTGGAACTACGATAACATCCTATTTATATATTTCAATTTTCTTAAGCAATTGATACTTATTATTGCATTTGCATTTGCAAAATTATACGTGTGTGAGCGACCACCATAATGGTTTGATACGCAAACATTCGTCATTCAATCCCCGTCAGACAAAAGATTCAATAATTAATTTCATATCTGTTCGATCTGCTGACATTCTTAACCTTCAAAAAAGGAGAAGGTTCTAAATTCGACTGTACTTTTTTGCGGAAGTGTAAAGTGGGAAAATATGCCTGTAAGTACGTAATTATCCGTAAAGTCCCATTCTTGTGGAACTCTACCTTAAACTCGCCATGGGCGAATGAATTTTAACATCTTAATGGCATACACGGATCGACTTTAAAGTTCGCGTAGTCTGCATATTTCGCGAATGTAATTATAGGCATTCAGATCTTTTCTTTTATAAATATGAGTAATGTAAAATTTTATAAAATATATCGTAAGCTACTTCATCCAAATACGTCTTAATGCGTTCGGGTCTAGATTGGATTCCTTATTAAAATACTACATTAATATAATCGATATCATTGGAATACAAAATAAAATAAAGAGACGAGTAAGTAACATAACTAATAACTTAAGAATACAACTAATTAAAAGACAATTACTTATTTAAACCGTGACTGTATTTTCATGAAAATTATTACATTCAACTTAATTTGCCCACGTTACCAATTATAATTCCGGTAAACAAGGGCTAACAAAGGTGGGCAGCGTGCGTTATCTGTGCGTGGGCTAACGGGGCCATATTTCCTAAAATTCAATACCGGTGTCCAGCCGCCGTCCGCAGCGCACGTGCGCCCAGCGTCCCGCCAGCTTAACGACGCGCCGTGTTAGTGATACCACTAACTAGATAATTCCTGAATTACTATAATCTTATTTGTGCCTTATACTTCATCTGTAGGTAATTCTTAATTGTTCACATAACAGCTAAACATAGGAATTTGAACTTATAAGACCGATAGTAATGTCAAACGCTGAAAAGGGTTACATTACTGAATGTTAAACTTGTTAGATTTTCTTTTTTTATTTTCTACGCAACTTCCTTAATTCTCCTTTATATGAACCTTATCCTAACTATAATAAACACAATAAAACAAGAATTTGTGAACAGCTGTAGTCCATCTGATAGTAGGTTGTCAGTGCCACCCAGGGCATCTTTTTTTTTTTTAAACACACACGCCTTCTACACTCATAGACCCACACTAGGATTTTCTCCTGTGTCGTGGGTGCCATGGACACACAAACACGAATACACAAA
>DWNE01009568.1:0-10835 GCA_018249875.1 Cecropterus toxeus
AAAAAAAAAAAAAAAAAAAAAAAAAAAATACAGACGAATTGAGTACCTCCTCCTTTTTGGAAGTCGGTAAAAAACACGTTTATTGTGAAAATTTCAGCTTTCTAGCTATCACGGTTTATGAGATACAGCCTGGAGACAGATAGATGGACAGACAGCGGAGTCTTAGTAATAGGGTCCCGTTTTACCCTTTGGGTACGGAACCCTAAAAAGGAATACGTGCCTAAACGGAGCCCCGAGAACGGAACCTCAGACCACTGATAGAGAAACCGATTTTCAACTACTAATCTATCACAGATTTTGAACAAATTAGTATAACATAAATAATTTAATGTCCGACCGACTATTCCACTGTCTAATGACGACCGAAAATTCGGTTTAGGTTTCCGTCAGTTTCGGTCGAAAAATTTTGGTTTCAGCCGTGCGTAAACACGAGTTTTCGTAAATTATTGTGCGTCGTTGATATGATTTTCTTTTTATGTAATTTTACAGTACTTAACTGAAACAACAGTCTGCATATGTATGCAAATGAATGTGTTAGAATACTGTAGATTTCAGTTTGTAATAGGTAGTAATTTAACGCATGTTTGCGTAAGTTTCGGTTTCGGTATGGGCCAAAACTGGGTCGGGCCGATAGTTTGTTTTCGGTTTCGGTTTCAGCTGAAAAACCAGTTTCGGTCGCACATCAAATAATTTATGTTAGGGTTATTTATTTTATTTTTGGACAAAAAACTATACCGTCGCTCTATCTAAATAAAGTTATAAAAATTTTATCAAACACATTACTAAAACACCTGTGGTCTTGTTTTATTTCTAACATTGGATAAGTATTCGCAATATCCGTATCACCAAAAATGTTGTAAAAGGACCCTTTTGTCTAAAAAACGCTTGTTGAGAGATAAGAAGACATCAGGTGTCAGGTATTTAACAAATTGCTTTTTTATTCTAAGTAGCAGATTAAAGGCTATTTCTTTAAACAAACAGATATTGTTCGCTACTAAAATACGACTTTAGATAACGTTTTTGTGTTCGAGAATCGTCAAGTAGTGGACCTTAGATAAATACGAAAGGATAAAGTCGTTCCCAACGTCGTGAGTTTGTTTTGACCGCGTTAATTGTTCCGTAATCTGTGATCGTGTGAAAGTCTGTTCCATGACAAGATTTTGTTTTCTCGGCATTATTACCCGACTGCGTCAGAACAAGGGTAATGTTTTCAAGCTTATGTATGATGTATGTATGTATGTTTGTTTGTATGTATGTCAATTTCTTTAGTACGCGCTACAGCCCAAACGGCTTGACGGATTGTGATGTATGAAATTTCATTAGAATCGTCTCGGTTTGCGTAGTGACATTCACTATATAATTTAAAAAAATGGCGCCTGGAAATAGAGAAAAAGGGGGGGACGATTTTTTGACTATTACGACAATATGAGTATCAAATGAAAGCTAGGTACATATATCTATCTAAATATATGTATATTGTTATACTTTTACTTCACTATTTTGACAAAAAATCATATAAGTGTTAAACTATATATATCATTATGAACAAAAACTTCGTTTTAAGCAGTCGGGTTTTTTGTTTTATTGTTTTTAACGATGTTACTAGTTTATTTACTTTCCGGATGGCGTTACCGATAGTTTGTTTTGTTAGGCTGTCGTTCGTTTTTGCATTCCGTCCTTTTATATTGACACTATACACTCGGTGGTCCTACTACCGATTTGGTTTGTTAATTCTGTTATGTTAGCATTATAATTATAGTGGTGCCGATCATAATGCTTAACGATTCCTAAGCTCACAGCTCCAGTGGGTGCTATGACCACACACGCCCTTGCCCTTTGTAGTTCGACTCAGAATACACCACTGATAGACTTATTTCTGCCTTATAACAACAATTTCAAGTCTGGCCATGTTCTGGTATGAAGGATACCTATCCAAGGCCTCCTAACCTGTCTTATCTTGTATGCCTTGTATGATTACAGATGTCAATGGTCTCTTACTCATACTATTAATTACACCGCATATTCATTTGGTTCTTCTGTATTATAAAACAGAATAAAATAGTACAAAACAAAATAGTAGAACATACGCTTACATTTAAAACAAAATAGTCCACCTGAGCAGGGATCGAAAGTGCTTTCCGCATGGCTTAGTGTGGTGCCAATGATACCATAGTTAGGAATGATCCCGGTACGATGACTGCTACAGCCGCTTATATGGAAGATAGGAGATGAGCGATTTACTAACATGTACACCTCAAATTCCCTTAATGTAGGTACAGTACAAGGGAATCACTGCGTTATTTTGCTAATAAGATTAGCCAAAAACAAGTATCAAGAAAAATAAAAATCGACAAGATAATTGGCAAGCGAAAAACCAAAATTGAAATCATTCGCGTAAAACAGCAAAGAAACCGGAAGGTAAGATGATATTATAACTACGATGTATTCATTGTAAGGGTAAATACACACCGACAATTTAATGATCTATGTTTGCGGTTAGTGTCAAATTACGTTTGGAAGCTCCGCGGCGAGCTTTGTGTGAAATGTAACGGAAAATAGGACTTTTTATTGTAGAACAAATTAGCCGGTATGTCGACTGAGTTTTAGAATCGTACTTTATTGTACTGGCCTATATAAAATAGAAAAATTCATACCGGACGCATTACAACTTAGATTTAGGAAAGCTAGTACACGAGCGATAGTTTATGTCGACGACTGTCACCGGCGGTCGCAAATTGTTGTCGTCTGTTTTCAACGACAGTCGACAAATGTCGTCGAGTTCCTGTAGTTTTAGGAACAGAACATAGCTGAAGTATCACCTCCCTGTCGTACGAGGCGACTATAATAAGTTTTCGTGGTTCCAGGCTGCCAGAGTAGGAGCCCGAGTCATCCCGTCAAGCGACCCTGCGAACGGCAGGGGTATATGTGGTCGCATACCGTCATAAAGACCAGATCCCACCTGGGTGAAGACTAATATAACAATGCGCTCAGAGGACTTCGATTATTTTCCTTAGTAAAATCCCGGAGTCCTTTTCGCAGCGCCGAGAAAGGCCACCGAGGGAGATTTTAGGGCAGTAGAAATCCCACATAGCCGTGCGTCACTCCTATCGTCGGGTACCTTTAGACGGTTTCCCCCTCGAGAAGGAAAAGAAAGTCGTCTACTTTTCCTGAACATCATATAACGACTACCGATGATTATTGTCGACATGAACTGTTGCTCGTGTGTCACTCACTCCCTTAGTGGTATTACGCTTTAATATTGCGTATAACATCTACATCAAAATTCGGCACTCGCTGCGATACTTCGTCAGTTCGCCACACGACGTCGGTTTTTCGGCGCGAATTAAAGGATTATTCAAAGTCGTAACAGCGACACGTCATCCATTGAAATATCTACACTTAGCCGAATATATAAGCAGATATTTTCAAAAATTATTTGATATATTTCAACGAACTCGGCTATAATCTAATTGGGAAATCATAATGGCGAACTTAAAAATTGATAAGCACATCGGTATTATGGAAGCGCTATTGTTGTCACTTCAACGTTCTGTAAGGTATGTTTATTATATTATTTTATTTATGACTATTGCATTTTGTTTGTATTCCCGTTGTCTTTCAGTCAAAACTTGTGTTCGTATATTATATTGCATTAGTATAATAAGTGGGGTATGACAAAAATATTTCAACACAATATATATTTATTTACCAATTATGTATTACCAGTTAATAGGCATCCTAATAAAATATAAATAGAGATATTATTAAGCATACAGTTTACAATATTTCACAAATGTCCAATTTATGTAAGGCCGTTGCAAATAAACGACGATATCGACGATAAAACTAACAATCCCGATAATTGGTCAGCGATCGCCACAGCGCTTATCGGGTCTCGACAATCTATAACACTTAACAAACAAACGATCCCAAACAACCGTGGCACCGCAAAACAGAAAATTCCTTACGGGAATGTCGTGTAGGTCAAATAAAAGAATTCGGGCCTTAACATACTCCCTACATAATCGGATGCGCCGGCGCCGCTCCGACGACCGCTTAGCACAATGCCTCACAGGATTTAACTAGGCGACGCCCGCGACTTCATCCGTGCTTTTGAAAGATTTATTTCCTATAAATAAAATCGACTAACAGGTATGGACAGACTCGCAGCTCTGACTAGAGATGCGGTACTGTCGACGCTTTTTGAAGATTTAATTTTATTAAGCAATTTTCCACCTCTTTTGCTAAAATAATATTTAAAAAAATCAGAATCATGCGTGTAAATGGAAATTCTAATAATGTATTTTTTTAAATTATTTTGATACAAATAATATTGATAAATAAGTCTCCCAAATCATACTAGGAGATAAAAAAAACTCTGTTACCAAAAAAACTATATCAAAACGTACAGACATACGTGTGTTATCTTATTATAGAAGACAGATGTAGCTATGGATGTGTGAAATCGGGGGTGACACTACAAATATACCAAGCCGATACACACATTGTAATATCTCTTGGAGATCGGGGTGTGATGCGTGCACAATCGTGATATTGTGTGGATAAAAGGCGTTTTTATTGAATTATTAATCGGGTGGTCAAAATATAAATTAAGTATTTCTATAGCAAAAATGGCGTAGTCGTTAACTAATTTGTGTGCAGTGGGTTTAAGGTCCTTAAGTAAATGGATTGTAATTTCAATAAATAAATTTATTGAAATTACAATCTTGTACTACAACACTCTTGTGTATTTAAGTTTTTTTGTGTAAGTACCATAAAAACACCCACAGTTTTTAAACTTTAATGCCGAATATTGAGTGTGAAAATGCTCAAATACTTACTACACATATATGAATATCCACATAATTAATTAACGAATACGTATTACAAAATTGAACCATTGTTTTCTAAGCAATCTATATATTTATTTTTTCTACATTCTAAGATTTCATTACAGCTCATGAAAAATATAATAACTAAATTATTCGCTTTCTACCACACCAACTCTTTTCACTAATTGGTCCTGCAATATAATTAAGTTGTTACCATCTACCTAATAAGGCCGCTGAATAGGCCACCTTAATTAAAATTGCAATTTAACGCGTCAGACGAACCATTTCCGAATTAATTGGACATAATTAATAAAGCGTCTAAAACAAACTCCTCCCAACTGCTGACCGATTTCAAATGTCGGATCATTTTATTTGTATGTCCAGACAACTCAAAGTTACCACAAGCTGTGTCTCTGGACTTTCTGCAATAGAAGTAGAGTTTAAAATTGAGGGGCATGAATTTTGGAATCAGAAAAAGTATCTTTATCGTGGTGTGTATCTAAGGCTTTTTTGTTACAGCATTCCGGACAAAACGCGCGTTGTAAAGAGCCTCCGATACCACCCATTCATGAGGATATTGGTGACCTATTGAGAATGAACATTGTTGTCGTTATGTGGATAAGTCACATTGTTTTATTTATTTAAACAAAATAATATATGCCACAACGTTCCAATAATGTTCATTATTTACTACACACAGTAAATCTGTCACCAACCCCAAAATAATAGGATAAGAGACTTACCCAAAATTGAGCACACATACACACGCACAGTTATTCTTGAAGACTAGTTGGATTGACGAATAAGTGTGCTTAGAAGCAGGTTAGATAACTACACTTAAACTAAAACATACATAGTTTTATTATAATACCAACTTAAGGATAAAAATTATCTCACTTTAAAATATAAAAAAAGAACATTCCGTCGATATGTCTGGACATTGATATCAGTGCCACACAACGGTCCCCGCTATAAATAAAAAAAAAACATGTACCTAATTGCATAGATATAATAAAAATTAAAAAAATACGCGCTTAAGAAAATATATATTTGATACATAAAGATAAGGCATATCCACTGTAAGATGTCCAGGCAGGCCCACACGCGCGTTGAAACAGCCTCTTGTAAAATCGACTTTGGGATTGAACGACACTTGGTCCTTTTGTTGAAGGTATGGCCTTGAAGATCAAAATTTACGATC
Source organism: Cecropterus toxeus (assembly GCA_018249875.1). Taxonomy (NCBI): domain Eukaryota; kingdom Metazoa; phylum Arthropoda; class Insecta; order Lepidoptera; family Hesperiidae; genus Cecropterus; species Cecropterus toxeus. The sequence continues at coordinate 6,034 of DWNE01009568.1, forward strand.
GCACCTCTAATTCACATAATGAGCGTCAGCGTAACTATTAACACCTCGACACTCAATGAAGATGTAAGTAAGAAAAACACCGTGAAATCATGTCAGAACAAAAGAAATGAATGAAGGCTTTATGTCTTGCTTCGTCATAAAGAGAAGAATATAAGAGTTGCTTAGGTGTTCACGTTATGTATCGTTATCGTCAAGTATGAATCATTTCTGGGATACCTACTACCTACTTTATCTATGCACCTACTTTATGTGCTGATTTAGATTATGTTTACCTTATTTTTATTATGAAAATGTAGGTATGCCACTTAGATAAATAAGTGCAATGAAATTAAATCCTAGGAATTATTTAGGTAGAAATGTAAATAATATTTTACATAGCTGTAGTAATGTTTAAACTTATTAAATATGGTAAACAGAGGCAGTAATAATAAATTTAGGTATTTCATGAATGTTACCCCGTATGTAAAAGTATAAAGAATTAAATAAATGTTATTAATGACCGCTTAAATTGTGTCGTAAAAGTAAATTAATATAATTATACAATATAATTTGATTCCATTCTGCAATAAAAAAAAAAAACATTAAATTTAATTGCTAAAAAAAGTATGAGGAAATCTTTGTCTCTATAAAATTCTCAGATGTATGTAGATTCCACCAATCTGCACTGACCATCAGGCCGGTGTGGTCAACAGTCACCCAAGCTCTTCTCATTCAGTTAAAATGATTACTATAACTACTCCACACACAAATCCCTAACGAACCAAAGAATCTTAAGTTAATCCATTGTCATATTTCCTGTCCAATATTGAATCGAAGCGTATAATTAGTAAATAGGCAGTTCGGTAACAAATAGTGAACGACCCAACGCCTCCCTTGACACCTTTTCAATAAATCCACTGTCCAAAAACCGTTTATGATTTTTAAAAGATTTCCAAATTCTAACCGTAAGAAAAAAATAACAATTTATGACCACTTCACCCCCGCTGTAACCATTCAAAGCTCAATAATTGTATATTCTTTTACAGTAGTGTGCCGTTTATTTTGTATGGCCGATGAAGGCAGCAGCGTTAGAAAAAAAGCATTCAACCAAAAATCACAGGCGCCTTTAATCACCGCTATTGAGATCTATCGCGGGATCAAAGCGCGTGCGCCTCCATGACGAAACAGCTCCTCAAAATATTGATATAAGGTCTAATTTGGGATTTGATTCGGTCACGCTCGTTCAATTTTTTTGCGGTCGAGCGGATGCTCGTGTCAAACGCTTTAGTATTTTGAGTTTGTTTTGAAAATTCTTTTATCTGATGTATTATTTGCTGTTTCCTTTGTTACGGTTGTTCATCTGCCTATCGGGGGGCGATTTGTTGGTGACTGCGCTCGCTGAAACTGCCTACTTCTCGCAATAATTTAGATGTCACTACTCGCTTTTTGTACGCTCGCTCGACGTGAGGATCATTTCAGGGTTATTTATGACTTTGACAGCCTTTTGCATGTTGTGTGAAGGAATTTGCGGCGTCTTTGAGGCCGGCCACCGTGACTCGCTGGTGGTATATCCGTTAATGCAACCATACGTTTTTTATGGCCTATAGAAATTGTTGTTATGTACTCATACTCTATATTCAATTTTAAATCCAGAAAGTATATATTTTCACATTTTTGAACAGAACTCTCTTCACTTCAAACTTTATATTATTGTATTTCAGAATTTTCAAGGTCTAACTAGCGTCTAATTAGGTAAGTTTTTTTCTATCAAGTTAATTATGATTACACAAAATGCTTATATCGCAAAAAAATTAAATTACTCACAGTATAACTTAAACAGCACTTTTAAGAATAATATAAAGTAGATGTTTGTATAGCAGTATATACTAAAAAAGTTACCCAGCAGTCCTCACTTTGTAAGTGTTTAAACGATGTCTTCACACAAAACAAAGATACCAAAAGCCCCAAAACATTAATGATGTAACAATTATCTTCTTACAATTAAACGTCGACACTGAAACCTGTTATATTTCACAAGCTTCCAGTATCTTGCGTTTATAAATTACATAATATCCCACGGGAAAATCGGGCTGAGAATCGTGAAGAATCCTGTTGTAAAAAAGAAGGAAGTTTAGGAGAAAAGGCTTTCAGCGACAAAGTTCAATGCCTACTGCGTGTAAACAAGTCTGAGATATGAAATATGTTGTCGGCAGAACAACCGACAAGCAGTGCACTCGTACATTAGGCAATTAAATGCGTTCTTTCGGGGCTTGTTACATCAACGGCGAATAACGCTTGGAATTCAATGACAAAAACAATACGAATAAATACCCAATATATATCTCAAACTAAAATTTCATAGTCTAAGCTAAATAAGCAAGTAAATAAAGAAGATTGTCATTAAAAATTCGATGTTTTCCTATTGTATATTCAATAGAATTGTTAATAATTAAAATCATGCGAAGAAGGATTTGCAGAGACTTAGGCAATAGTAACCAGCATTTTTTAATTACAGTCTAAATAATTCCCTCTCTTCATTTCAAATGTATATGGGTTGCTTTTTTATCAGATCAAAGCAAACGAGCAGGCAGTCCAACTCCAGATAGAACAAGGGTTTTATCTGAAGTCGATCAAAGAATCAGCAAGCTGAAGTGGCAGTGGGCTGGTCATATATGTATGTCGTAGGCCGATAGCCAATAGGGCAGGCGAGTTCTAGAGTGGAGACCATGAATCGGCAGAAATAGTGTAGGACGCCCTCCGGCTCGCTGGACCAACGACCTTAAGAAGGTCGGTGGTAGTAGCTGGATGAAAGTAGCGGAGGACCGAGGGTTGTGGCACATCTTGGGGGAGGCCTATGTTCAGCAGTGGAATGAAAGAGGCTGGTGTGATGATGACGATGATGATCAAAGATGCGCTGCTACTCACGAGGACTGAGATGGTTACCTCATATGTAAGTGAGTCGGCAACCACACCCTTCCAACGAAACGCACGAACTGCTTCACGCTAGAACTAGGTGCGGCAGTAATACCTGCGTTTTATCAGCATTTGTTCGTCAGAATGTAATTTCTAAATAACTTACAGTTTTGAAAGTATACTCTTTTGTTTGTGGATGATGAGACAAGCACCTTTTGGCTGGGCGCGTGAGCTATGCTAGGGTTGGCGACCGACGATATTCAAGTCGCTCGCCCGTGCTCGCTAAGTTACATATAATTGTCGGCTCATCTTTAATACGAATTCCTCCAGTTCTAACTCACTCTGACATTCCGTTCTGGACTGTCTTTATTTTAATCTTTCATTGACGTTACAAAGTTTAGTGTCTGCAATATTTTTTTTTGCTTTAACGCAATATTATATTAGTATGAGGTAATTATTAACACATTAAGTATTTACTTTAATAATTACTAATTAAAGTTATCACTTCAATAGATCTAAAATTTAAAAATTAGTCATTCATTATCTTTATTGTCCTTCCGTTATACGCGTCTAAATATAAAGTTAAGGCAACATAAACTTGTTAATTTACGATTAGTTAAAATGTACCGTAATGTATCGGTAGAGCGTCGTAACAAGGTACTCTCGAACAAAAGATTTCAACGACCGCGCGTTTCACTTTGTAGGACGGAAGACAAAAAGTAACACTCGGTCAACTTTATTTAATAAGTTGATATTGTATTCTGTTGTTTATGTTGTGTGATGTAATAAAAGTTTTTATTATGATAGTGTTTTTACGTATTATTTTATTAAATGTGGTATACATTTAAGCAAAATGTTTGTTTTTTATTAATTAAGATACCTGTACAGTGACCTCGATAGCAGTCTGTCAGGGTTTTGAGGGTTCAATTTTCGGTTAGGTAAATATCTTTCATAAGTAAATTCAGTTAAGGATTAACAATTATTTCATTCATTCATTTCATTTTATCATTGCGGACAAGAGAAGTAACATGCACTATAAAATTATGTTAAAAAGGTTTTTGCTAAGGGAAAGCCGAAACCTAAAATAACTTCATTATTTTTACCATCAGTCTGTGATAATTTCTACAGTAATGCAAATAATAAAGAGTTTAGAAGGATCAGGCTTTATAAGGGGCACCTTTCATCCAAGTACGTTTGACGACCCGCGTGCCCGAGCGGTCACCGTACCGGTCTGACGCGCAGTGGGTCCCGGGTACGATTCCTGACCAGACAGAAATATAAATGATGATTTTAGATTTCTGTTCGGGGTCTGGGTGTTTGTATATTCGTCTTTGCGTGTCCATGGCACCCACAACACGGGAGAAAATCCTTGTATGGCATTATGAGAGTAGAAAGCGTGTTTCAATATCAAACTGGTTACCTAGATATAATTTACCTTCATCAAAACTGATTTAATCTTGTTACGACGATCCGATGTCACCGCGTGGCATCGTCGCCATGAGCAAAAACATCACAATTGCAAATGTTCTGGCAGATGAATGCGCATGCGCCGGACAGGTGTGCGCCAAATGGACGGTCGCCTAAATAGCATTATGTGTGTATAATGCTATTTCGGCTAATACAGTTAATTTCAATTACAACCTTCCATCAATAAAATTCATCTTTTTAAATTTCGTGAAGTATTTCGTTAATAATAATAATATACTTTATTGTAGCCAAAAAAGAGGAAAATATACAATAATCACAATTTTGAAATACGAAAGGCGGTCTTAACGCTTAATCGCGATTTCTTCCAACCTTAGGGAGCGGAATTAAAATGAGTAGAAACAGAAAGAAAAGGTAGGGTGCTAAAACAAGTTAGAAATTAGTGCAAAGTACAAATTAAGGAATAAATTAAAGAAACACAAATT
>DWNE01009569.1:0-10835 GCA_018249875.1 Cecropterus toxeus
TCCATTTGGGTGCTCTTTTCGTGAGACCATTTTTTGTCGCTGATTGTGTATCTAGTTCTTTTAAGTGATCGAAGCCTTATGCTTACAGATGTTCTCTTAGCAATGGAAATGAGTGCCACTGATGGGTCACCAGCAACAGTTACAAGCAACGGCGATAGCACTGCAAGCAGCAACGGCGATACGAATAAAAACAGTGCCGATATCAAACGAAAGGTAAAAAAATATCATAAACAGACATTATTATAATAATGAACATTTTTAATAGTTCTCACGCCCTTGCTTTTTTTGTCTTTCAACTCAACTGTAACTTATATTAGTCAATATCTACCGGCTCATTTTCATATAAGACGACGATTTTATACCTTGGGAGTAGCAACGCAATTTTATTATATTTGATATAGGTTAGAAACCCTGATTTGTATGATGTTACTTTCAAATTTCCTTGAGTAGTAGGTATTGAAGGAAATCTGACTGCGTGCTAGTCTGCTGGTATAATCCTATATAATAAAAACAAAAAACAGAGGAAACAATTTTGTTACAATGTCCATCTTAAGTTCCGCATTACTAATTTACAGCCTAATCATATAAAATAAATGTATAATTTTCAGGAAAACGAAACTGGAGGAGCGAGCAACGACATAAGGCAGCCTGTACCCGGGGTACTCGTGATGGATTACCATCAACGCTCTGGCCAGCCCGCACCACCGAATGGTAAGTAAGCATGCATGAGATACATAGTGGCTGAATGGAACACAGCAATGCGACAATTTTTTTTTTCATAATTAAACTTTATAAGACATACAGGCTACCTGATGGAAAGTAGTCACCGTCGTCCTGTACTTTATTAGTAAACACTATTAGGACATTTGTGCAAACATGTTATGTATTCGCCTTAAGCAACATTGTCAAAATTTGGTTTTATTTAAAATTACCATAAAATCGTGTGAGTCCACATTGCTGTGTTGTGGGAACTAAGTCAGCATTTCGGCTTCCACCATATAGTTTTGCACATGGGAATGAAGTCTGAGTATATAAAGCTACTTAATCAAATATATATTACTGCTACTTAAGTACTTATTATATTTGATTAAGTAGCTTTATATAATTATATTCGGTCTTTCCGTACTCCTGGCATGGCCAGGTATATCGAATGTGGTTATATGAACTATTACAAACGAATTAATTATTATAAGTTAACATTAAGATGGAAGATACTTTCTTCACGTCCAGAAGGGGCGTAAGCGGAGGGAGAGTTGTTTATGAATGTACAGTTTTAGAAATTGTTTATTTGTTCAATAAATCTTTGTATCTTTTATTTTTAAGGTGTAAGTGAAACGAGCGCGACAGGCGGCGCCGGCGGCAGTACGCCGGGCGCCAAGGACCAGCTCATGTACCTGTCTCAACTCTTAGGCTTCACTGTGCAGTTCTCAGACTTCCCTAAGGTAACTGTGAATACATTATACACAATGAAAATACAGTATGTAATGAAATACGAAAGTATTTTACTATCTAATTTTTTATATTTAAAGCAAGGTGTTAATTAAATCCATTTTTTATAATATGAAAAATTGCAGATATACAGTTTGTGTCTGATGGTGTGGCAATGGTACCACAGATAGAAATGAAGTCTTTTCTGAGGTTTGTCATAGTTGCGTTGTAATACAAAAAAAAAACAACCAGAACACAATTTTTAAATGGTTCCATTTTCATAGAGCTTAAATTTTCATATTCGGCATGTCTAAATCAAATGTGAATTTATATTTCGTACGTTCGCGTGACCGTAAATCCACGTGTATTGGTGCGCAGCGCAACCACGGCGAGTACCTGTCGCTGGTGTCGCTGTCGACGGAGCCGCCGGTGATGTGCCACGGCGGCGGCGCGTCCACGGCGCAGTCGCACGAGCAGTGCGCGCGCGCCGCGCTGCGGGCGCTCGCGCTCATGGGGCTCGACGCGCCCACCACGGGGTGAGTGTGCAGCTGCCCTGGTGGTGATGTCCACGGAGCTGTGTGTACGCGACGTCGCTGTCGACGGAGCCGCGAATAGTGGCGACGGTTGGGTGCGCCTCGTATATAATAACTCTAATACATCGAGCAGATTGCGCATGAGAGCGTGTTGTTCGATACTATTTATTTGTAACGTTGCTTTTGACTATGACGATTTTGCCAGACCACTCCACTAAAATAAAGCATCCTACTCTCCAGATGTTGTAAACAGAGTGACCCTTGAGAAGTGTGAAGTAACACATGGATTCGAACACGCGCGCTTGAATCAAACATACGTTTGCACTACGTGCAGTACATATCTACGTAATCCAGATATGAAACTCGGGTGCCATTCGCCAACAAACGTATTTGCGGTTTATTTATCTGATTTGTATGTACCCTAACATGACTACTAAAATGTTATTTGTTTCAGGATCGGTATAAGTACGTTACCAGGCCCAGGCGCGAAGCCCAACATCATCACCAACGGCATCTCCGAGTGAAGCGCCCTCATCGCTCACCTCTCATCTCTCATCACACGATCATGCTTATCATAGTTTCTTCTATCTACGTGTGTGTTTTGTTTTGCAATATTAGACGTGAATATTTCACAGCGCGAAATTACTTGTTCGGGGACGATATTTTGTTAGTAAATGTGAAGTAATCACTATTTCAAGCTATGACTTATTCACAGAAGTTTATTTGATCTCGTGTTTTGCATCCTTAGTTCTTTTGTTTCCTTTATTTCCTAAACATTTCAATTATTTTAAAAGTTCGAATTTATGTTATATTTTTTGTTATATACCAAGATCTGTATGATTTTATGTTCTTTTAGTACAAGATTCATTCAACCTGGGATTTTTGTATGTACTTACATAAGATTAATATTGTTTTATGTTTAAATATATCTGTTAAATTATAACAGAATAGTTTAAAGTAGATAATGTGCATCTGTAATATATAATAACCTGTTAAAATGATTGATTAATAAAACAATGTAGGCGGAGTCTCAATATCAGGTAATTAAGTCAAGTTTTAGCATTTGAAATTGTGCAAATGATTGTAGATCATACAATTGTACAAGTTGTACAATATATAATTCGCACAAATTCAGTCAGGATTAAAAACCGTCACGGTTGTTTCGAACGCAACATTCTGAAAACGAAACATTCTGAAAACAGGAAAAGGAACATTCTGAAAAGCAAATGATTATATCATCGAATAGATATCTCGCTTTAAAATGATTTCTGTATTGAAAATATACATATTTTTAACCTGTAAAATGGTCACTTTTACTTAGTGCGAGCGGATAGGCTGAATTTGAAACCAGATTCATTTACCTGATATTTCTCTCCCCTAATGTGTCCTCTTATGTTCAGTAAACTATTAATGTTTTCAAACTTACAGAATGTTCATTTAGTCTGTATTCTTATCTTTAATATTCGTAATATGTATTTATTTACAGAGGTTTTACATTTTTTTATTTTCAAATTCTGAATTAAGTGCGAATGAATTTATTTTATCGCACTTTTTTTGTAATGAAATGAAAAATACCACAAGAGTGGTAAGTTATATTTTACGATAGATTCTTCTATCAGAGTAGCAAAATGTATTGATAAAGTTGCCCAAAATAAGGTTTAATTAATTATATAAAAATATATATCGACAAAACATGTCACATTGTCATTTATCGTACGAGTGCACGTCCATCGCAAATATGTTCAAACTATGGGTTGAAGTAGATTATAAAGATACACAATAGATTAATAATATCAATCGGTTGCAACTATTTCATAGAAATCTATTAGATAGTAATTGGATGTTAAATGTCGATGAACCATTGTAATGTAACGAATATTGTTACGAAACTGAGGCTGTGAAGCCAAACCAAAACAGTTTCTTGGGCGTCGGCAGCGCCGTGACCACCGATGCAGAAAACGAGGGCTACATGCAATGATTTTAAAATTATTTTAGTAGCGAGTTAACTTTTTTTAATTTAAACGTTTATAAAGTTGTTACGTTAAGTAAAGCCGCGCATCGGTGGGTCCCTGCCGGCCCGACGAACGCTAAAGTTACATCATGCGGCCATGGTGTCACCTTAGTTTAGCTTATCAGTAGTAATCGCCGTAGTCCTCGACTAGCCGTAACGTCACACCGCCAGCTGTCGCCAGTATTCGCGCTACGTCTCCGGAACCAGTTTAGTGGAACGGGGAGTGCGGCGATTTCATAGTGTGGCCTCGATTTTTAAACTACTCGGTTTTGGAGTGGACGTTTACAAATTTTCATCCGACCCTAAGCTATGAAATGTGTAATTTTAGAATTAAGTCTAGCTTCGCCTCGAAAGTGTCACTCTTAACTAGTGTTTATTCCCCCTTATTAACTTAGGATAAGATCGATGCTTGTTAATTTTAGGCCCTGTACTTGTATCTGTGTAATGATGTTCATAATGACCTAGGAACTAATTTACTAATCATATTATAGAAGGATTTTATGTTATACCAACACTAATACACTTGATCGGTATTATGACAGTGGACGTGTTGGAAGACGAATAACTGATTGTAATGCGCCCGGCGGGACCCGTGTCCGATCATTTGTATAACGATGTACTCCGATTGTACATTTCATTGTAATGGGTCCGACATTTTACATTTCTTTCGGCGACTCTACAGTTAAAAACACGAACACGTAGAGCCTGTATGCTCTTAATCCTAAAACTTTTTTGTTTTACTTAATGTAAGTCTTAAAATTCTTCAGTTTTTGTTCAAACGATTTGAAATCGAGGCCATTGGGTACAATTTCTTCATGTTGTATGTTGCACGAGTAACAAAACATCAAGAAATTATTAATTATTGGATAGAGAAAAACGCCATGAAGGCATAAAAGCAAGTGTTTTATTTATTTTGTTCTAAGTAACTAATATTTTATATTATTAGTATAAGTTAAATATAACAATAAAACGTTAAATTTAAAATTGAATTTTTTTTGTTCACTTTGATATAAGTATATAAAAATTCTAGGTGTAAAGAACTACAGATGTCTATCAATCAGATGTACTGCTGTAGATGGCTCGTTTGCTAAATAGTGTAGCTGACGAGGAAATGAATACGAATGTTCAAAAATAAAAACAAATTTTATTCAATAAAAATAGTAGCAATGTGTAACAATATCACCAGTCTCTTCAGTAAGACCCGAGGTAATCAACAGATTGTGGTTGTGGTTTATTTACATAATACTATTTCCAATCAATTTCTTGTAAATAATACTCTTGACTTTGTTACATTATGGCAGTGTTCACTTCACGAACTTTAGTCCCAAGGTTTGTGTCATGAAACACAAAATATCGGTGTGCTCATCAATCTGAAACAAAACAAATTTTCTTATAAAATTAATTTAACTGTAAAGGAACGGTCTAAGAATAACAAACTGCAAAATGCAATCTGATGTCAATGATCTCAGTAGTAAATATTACAATAATTAATTGAATATAGTCGGAAATATAAAGCGACACCATTCGCTATGCCGTGTACCGAAGCTCCTGTTCACATTACAACATTAACGTCATGAAATGTAATTGTACCTAGAAGGCTCGTTTACATCAGGAAGTCTACCGCCTTAAGTAGATCGACTTTGTTTTAGCGAAAGAGGCAGATTTTAATTGTTGTATAAATAAACTGCCACATACAGGCGAATGACTTCGGCTTGCCGAAAAGGCGGTTGCAGTTTTCAAAGAAGACATAATCGACGTGACCAAGTTTGATCGCTTCAATTTTTACACCAAATTGGTAAGGTTCATTCGAAGTAAATGGGTCCTAAAAAGCGCAGCGCGCAATATAAAGCTTATACGTGTATATAGTACGCTGCGTTTTAGGACTTATTTATATAAGGCGATATACTAACAATCTTAGCGGTGGGCTTCCCGCCGCCGTGGCCCGCCTTGGTGTCGACGCGCGCGAGCAGCGGGCGCGCCTGGCGCGCGGCGCCGCGCACGGCGTGCTGCAGCGCCGCCACGAACTTCAGCGAGTGCAGCGGCACCACGCGGTCGTCGTGGTCCGCCGTCAGCACCAGCGTCGCCGGGTACTGCGCGCGCCCTGCTCACACACCACCGTTAGCTTACTACATGTATTATTTCGTCATGATGTTACTTTCTTGGTTGAACCGAATTGTAAGCAATGCTAATATCGTTATGCAACATTTATGTATTGGCAGAGTAAAGACCAATAAGCTGGAAAATGGATACAAATTACTCGAGTTTATTTAATACTTGCCACGGATACTTGTCCCTACTCAACGCAATGTTAAAATTGGGTTAAGAAATAGGATAAAAGTGAACCTCTTTTTAATGACACATTAAAGCAACAACATGATCTTGTTGCTTTATTGTACTCATATTAAATAAGTATTTATATTTATAGATTCATCACAAATCGTTATATCAAAAACTTGAATATTATTCGTATTAATACATGAATAATGATATCACGATTATTATTATTATACGAACAAAGTCAATTTAAGTACACTAACAACATATTTACCATCATCGGGCGCGTGAATGTTGTGCAGCGGCGAGTACTTGAGCAGGTTGTCGAAGTGTGTGAGGTTGTCGGAGCTGCCGTAGTCCGACACCCAGGCGTGCCCGATCGTGAACTTCTGGAACCGAAGCATGTCCAGCACTCTGCAAGGCGTGAAGAGGTAATTTTATAGGATGAAATGCAAAATGTGACGTCAATTAATTAATCTGATTTTGAGTGTTTAATAAAGTATCTAACAGGCGTAAAGTATGGTATTAAATAACGACAAAGAAAAAGGCACCTCCTATTTTTGTATATGTTAAAATATTTTTGCGTACATTGTGCTATTTGTTACGCAAGATTAGTATCTTTATGAATAAAGACAAGTCTCTTTTTAGCATTTTTTTACATTTTCTTGAGCTCAATTGACAATTTAAACATAAGTCACTAACTACCACATATACAAATAGAAAGATTTATCACGTCTTTGCGTTTCGCACGTACTCACCCGACCTGCACGATGGCGGCGCCGAACAGATCGGGCCGCTGGTTGATGCAGGCGGCGACGAGCAGGCCGCCGTTGGAGCCCCCCTGGATGGTGATGAGGTCGGCGCGCGTGTAGCGCTCCGCCACCAGGTACTCCGCGGCCGCCTGGAAGTCGTCGAACACGTTCTGCTTGTTGAGCAGCCGCCCCGCGTTGTGCCAGCGCTCGCCGTACTCGCTGTCATTTAAATAATATCATGAATAGGTCACGAATAATATATATAATAATAATTCTAATATATAAGTTCTCATGTAAGAGAATTTTTGTAATTCTTAATGAGAAATAAATATCTTACACCACAATAAATAGCACACATACGACGATTGGCGGTTTTGTACTCGATTGGCCTCGAGCCTGCAGGTAGTAAGTACTAGCGTAAATGACATTTGCATCGCACGAAAATAAAAGCGAAGAGTTGAGGATAAAAATAAAATTTGTGTTCACATTTTGGGGAGTTCCTTAAATCGACGTAACATTTATGTAAGTTTTTCTTGAAGGAAATCTTCACTTTTTTATTGGCCTAATGATAAACTAACGTCATTAAGTACTTTCACGTACTTTTCACGAAATTTTGAGTAGCGTATTGAGTAGTATAATGAAAAGCGAGAGCACTGACCCGCCGCCGCGGATGTTGGGTATGGCGACGATGCCGTCGAAGTGCTGCATGAAGACGAGCCGCGTGACGCTGAAGCTGGGCTGCACGTTGATGTTGAACCCGCCGTAGCCGTACAGCAGCGCGGGCGCGGAGCCGTCGCGCGGTAGATCCTGGGCACACCAATCAGATTAAACAATCATAACATTATTTTATTTTTTACCAGCTACACCCGGTGTTGTTACCTGCTACACAATTCGCTGTTGTACAGTCTGTGCTAACCTAAGTTTTGCTTGTGGGAACTTCAGGTCCAAAATATATACAATTTTTGCTAAAATGCATAGTTATATATTTCAGGAAAGTTATATTTTAAGTGTAATCTAATCACAGTAATTTTGACATTTGTGAAAAACAGAATTTGAATTTATGTAATTTATAAAAATATTAATGTTTAATTTTACTTGGATAGGAGTACCATATAATTATTTTTACTGAGGAAAAAAACAGGATAACAATTTAAGGTATGAAATGGTAATTTGACATTACTTTTCATAAATTTAATTGTTGTAAAACATTTATATATTATGAGTATCATTTGCATATATTCGTATTACCTTCTTAGAAACAATAAACATAGGAACTTTGGTGCCATCCTTGCTTGAGTAGAATATTTGTTTAGCCTCATATTGCGATGCGTCGAATCCTTTAACTTTCACTTCTCTGAACACCTAAAATAAATACACGTTACATAAACTGCGAACTCAGTATATACACTGTATATAAAGATTAAATCCAATATTATGTTTTTAAAATTTTAACAAAATACCTATTCTGACACTAATAATACATATTTATCAAATAGATAGTTTTGATTTAACGCGTTTACACAAACCAACATACAGACACAAATGTAAAGAATTATAGAATTTTAACATTATTTAATCTTAGTTCTCCAAATATTATTTTTGCAAAAATATGAACAGACACGAGAAATATTTTTATTACATACATGTATTATTATTATTACATATAGGATTCTATTTTCAGTTTGAAAAATATACCAAAAACCAATTAACTAAAGTTTGAAATACTCACAGTGGGCGTATACGGTTGCTTCTTGAAGTCTACGTGGTAGATGATGCCGGGCGTAAGGAACGACATGAAGTGGTAGAAGATCTCCGTCTGTTGCTTCTTGCCAGAGAAGCCCACCACCGAGCCCACGTCCAGGGGGAAAGTCTGCAGCATCTCGCCCGACTGCATGCTGTGCAATTGCAACACGCTCTGGAATATGTACACATTGTTTTAATTAATGAGCAATAACGAATTGATGTAGTTAAAAAAAATGTGGTTCATGTCTTTTACATTTTGTGTGATATACATTGATCAAACAATATTGTGTAGAGTAAATAATAGTGAAAATACCTTAACATCTCTGACGTAATGTAAGACCAATTTGTCGTTGTCCACTGCCGATGCCCAGTCCAACACGTCCGTAGGATGTTCCTGAAATCAAAAAGAATATTTGTAAAGCAAAATACTTGTAAACAAACTTAATTGTAAAAATAATTGAACGTGGCTGTATTTTTCGAAGTATTTGTGAATTTGTAAGTATACTGAAATTTTCAAAAATATACGTTTTTAAGACACATACTCTCATGAATAATATTAAAGAGTTAACGGGAACTGGATTGTACAAAAAACATGTTTATAATGTATACTAAAATCTTTTGTACAGGCTGAAATATCTAAGCACATGTATTGCTGAGCTTCAATGTGCATATCACTCACATTAGTAGAAGCAAAAAGATGAAAATCGTAGTTCACTTACCGGTATGAGGGTGACCCAATTCTCTTCGGCGGGGTTGTGCAGGTCGATCTGTATTAGTCGGTAGTTGGGAGCGTTCTTGTTCGTGCGGAATATGCACACCGAGCCCTCATTTGTGATGTACTGTAAACGAGCAATGTATGAAAATATTATAATTAAATTCATCGCACGTTATTATCGATTTAGTTATAAATAGAGGACAGGTTTTAACTAAATATATTGAAAGGTGTTTTCATTTATGTGGATATATATGGTTTACATTAAAATCTTCAAAATAAAATAAAGCAATGAGATTTTAAAAGTGTTTTTGTCTTAATTTTATCACAATAATGGGCTTAGCGTAGATAATTGTTTGTTTTTTAGAAACAGCGGACAGCGAAAATAAAAACGGTTATTTTCTGAACTGCTAAGTCTGGAATTAATAGACACTGAAGTTTGTAGTCAAGAGAAAGTAATATTCTCCTGTTTAATTTTTCTTTTCCCGTCTATACATGGCGGAGGGGGGCCCGACGCAAAAAATAACGTTCTCCTGTATGAAGAATTTTGTGTTCACGTGCTATTAAAAAGTGAGGTAGGAGGAGACGTTGTATACGTGACTTAGTTCCATACCTCATAGTCGGCCTCGAATTTATGCACGATCTGCGTGAGCGGCAGCTTGCCGGCCACGTCGGGGTGCTTGCTGAGGTCCGCGAAGAACAGCAGGTTGTCGCGGCAGTCCTTCACCGGCGACACGATCAGGTAGCGCCCGCAGTCCGACACCTCCGCGCCGCTGCAAACATACATTCATACATTTCAAATATGGTACGGTAATTCAAGTTGAAATTCATTTCTTCCTTATCTAATATCCATCAGCAAGGCCGCTGTGTTCTGGATAGTGATTTGTCACTTTTACGGATGGCGCACCGACTTATTCCTTAAAGGGAGCAAGGAATCTCTGGCTAGGTGTTGCTATATAAATGTTCAAAAACTTAAGCATTTATGTAACTCTGAAATGTAAAAGATTTAGTCTAACTAAGATTTAAGTCAGTAAGTACTGTTTTTTGCTTTTTCGATAATTATATTTACAGTGACTAAGACTATCGCTCTAAGGTCCATATGAAATTTACCTTTCAATTTATTGCCTTTCTGTTCATTTAGTCTAATCAGATAGACTAAAGAGTTTTTGATATGTTCACTACTTGTTGGCATAATAACTGCAAAGGTTTTTATACATAAACACATGCGTCATCGTTATCTCAACACATTGACAATAATCTTCTTAATATATATAAATTACACGTCAAGTTGTTAGTCCGCTATGGACTCCTAAACAACTAAATCGATTTCAATCAAATTTTCACTTCGTGTGTAGTTTGACCACCTTGTAAGATAGGATGGC
>DWNE01009570.1:0-10835 GCA_018249875.1 Cecropterus toxeus
TCGCCCGCCGCGCCGCCCGCGCCGCCCGCCGCCTCGCCGCCCGCGCCCGCCTCGCTGCAGCCCGCCAGCCCCATGGACACCTCCTCCAAGGACTAGCTCCGGAACTACCGGCTCGCCTGACTTCACTTGTAATATTCATAGTAAGCAGTTAGCAGGTGTAAGCTGCCAGCCCCATGGACACCTCCAAGGACTAGCTCCGGACATCTGCCTTGCCTGACTTCTCTTGTAACATTAATAGTAAGCAGTTAGCAGGTGTAGGCCGCCAGCCCCATGGACACTTCGAAGGATTAGCTACGAGCAACCTACTGCGGCTGGCTTTTGTATAAGATTGATGTAGCTAAACGAGTTGGTCCATCTGATGGTAAGTGATCACTGTCGCCCAGGACACCTGTAAAATTAACTACGACCATCACTTGCTGGCTCGCTTGACTCTCATAAAATTGAAGTAGGAAAAAAGTTTGTCTATCTAATGGTAAATGATCACAATGGGCATCTGTTACTGTATAACTAAAGTTATATCTGCACCCGATAGCAGATGCGTTGTCACTAGTTTTCAAATTTTTTAAGATGGTAGAACAACTTTTATTGGATCTGGGAGGTACCGCCGCCACACCTATTTCTTCTGAGAAACAGTTCTATCATTTTGGTGGAAAGATGTAAATAACAGCTAACTAGTATTTCAGGCGTCTATGTATGACTTTAGATAGAACCCCTGTTCTATATGAAGTTGGTTACAGGTGTCCAGAGGCGGCAATGTTCACTTCCCATCAACTGCATGCTCGTTTGCTATTTTAATTTAATATTTAAAAAAAGACTAATATGCCACATTATGTAAAAACCGACATAGTTCCATCGAGACGCAGAAGTCATACACGACAAAAATAGGTGTGGCTGAGGTACTTCGGTTTGAAGTGTAGTGGTTCTACCTCTGTTTAGATTTATTTATGGGGCGACCATCTTTATAAGTCCCTAGGAGTGGCAACGAATCTGTAATCGACTTCAGGAAGAATTCCTGTTTCATATGGATTTTTAATAAGAGATGGCATTTAGAGATTTCCATGCCCAGAAGTGACTATTTACTATCAGTTGGAATACATGCTCGTTTGCTACTTGAATGTTACAATAAAAAAACCCTGATCCATTGGTTTGCCGCTATTCTCGATTACTGTTAGAAGTCATGCTTAACCCTATGATTCCTTCATGGTGATAATATTAAGGCACGTTTGATAATGATAACATTACATAACGGCTAAAACACAGTATACTGGGTCGGATAGCACAGCCTGGTAAAAAAAAGATTTCTGTCGATGTGCATCGGAGAAATTTACTCCTATTATATTATTTCACAGGATGTAATTATAGTAATATAATGTTAATACATGCATTTGATCTTTATCATTATTGAATGATAGCTATAATTTATAGCTATTGAGCTATGTTGTATATTATTGTAAACTATTTAAACATATAGCTAGTCGTTACGAGATAGGCAAGAACTGATGGATCAGCGCTTTTAACACGTTCACAAACATTGTTGGTGGGTTCGATGAGGCAGCTTACAGGCTCTGATAGCTTTAGTGGGGCGTGGTTACAATCGAAGAAACAAGGTTCGGTTGCGACGCGATATAATTATCTTGAATGATTAAAAAGCACACCGTTATCGATTCGGCTTAGTATTAGTATGATTGAGTGTCCGATTGATCTGCCCTCGCAATGTGACTGATTAAACCGCTTTGTCAATTGCATTCTAAATTCATAATATAGTGTGTGTATGTAGCCACAATGCTACGGCTTATAAGGTGATTTGTATTGTTTAAAAAACGTTGCATATCTTATCGTCTCTTTAATCATACACATGCTTTGCGTCTTCGATCAGATCTGTCGTACACGATACTCACTGCCTCTCGACTTCGCACGGACTCGTGGCATTTAAACTGTGTTCTAATTGTAATTGTAATTTTCCCGAGAAGGTTTCAGAATATTTGTAAATCTTAGGATTGTAGGGTGCGTGCGATAGTCGGTTTTCATGTGATTCACGATTACGATACAATTGTTTTTTGTTGCGGCTGATTTGTTAATTTATAAATTACTTCAGGGGCTATATTTGAATCATCGAAATTAATGGCAGTGGGTTATTATTAATTATTATAGGCTGTGTATAAATTCACATGTGAATAAGGGTTGTAGATGACTAATATAAAGATTGTAATGTATCAATATATCACTAACGGGGTCTATAGAACTACTCCCAAATGATGCTTATAAAGTAGAGAAGAGTGTTCGTTTCTAGATATGTTACAGATGTTATGTTGAGCTCATCAGAGCATTTTGTTGTATTTCTATACTCTTTTGGGAGTGGTATCTGATCGTCAAAGACTCATTCAATTACGCAATTTTTCACTTAAACAGTTTATTTTTTTTCAATGTTAATAAATATATATGCATTATTAATATACTAGATCTTTTATTTATAAACCCTCTTAACAGTTTATCTCGTTATAAGATTAAATAACTTTGGATTATCTTAGTAACTTCAAAATAGTAGACTTTGATTCAGACAGAATAACGATTTCTTCTTTTGAATATTTAATCTAAAATATGAGGATATTTTTACCCAACCGCGTCAGAAGGAGGGTATTGTTTTTCGAGCATATGTATGTATGTCCATTGACTTGACGGATTGACTTGACGGATCGTGACGTGTCATTATAATCGCCTCAGTTTGGAAAGTGACATAGGCTATATGTTTTCTAAAAATGGCTGCAAAGGGGCAAAGGGAGGGAGAACAAACTACTTTTTTACTATCAAGACAATATGGTTATCAAATGAAAGCTAGTAAATAGACTACTGAAAATATATAGGTATGCTATAATACTTTTACTTCCCTATTTTGACGAAAACTCGTATAAAGAGTTAAAATAAATATATCATTATGAACAAAAAAAAAACATTTGTAACAGTTGGGTTTTTTGTTGTATGTTTTAATGTTTTTAACAATGTTACTGATCTCAACTTTATTATATATTTGGATTATCCAAAAGCAATTATTTAGGAATGAATTTACTCTAAAATGAAAATGCGTCCGGACAAGATCTTTATTTTTGGAAGTCAGTTCTTTGCGCTTTCTGTATAGTTATTAATTTATGTATGAATTGTGCTACACCTTCTCTTCGGATATGCGATTCAAATACATACAATACAGCGTCTAAAATCTGAACGTCTCCTGGAGAATTATTTTAAATAGTTAATTAGCGCGGAAACAACAGATGTTTTATTTTGATGAATATCAGTAACATCAATGTTGTGAAATATATTGTCGTTGTTTAGTATTTTTATTAAAAGTTCCTAAAATAAAAACTTACGTACATTTTGACACTGTCAGTGAAATATACCTACCACTATTTTACGATTGTGAACCCTTGGTTTCAAGTTCTGGACGAATGGCCATGTGTGTTTATCAGAACTGCATTTTAATAATAGTTAATTGTGGGTCGAAGCGGCATTTCTAGGTTATGTTCGAATTTGAACAAATTGGTTATACGAACTACCTTTGTTTCCAATTGGTTTGAATTTTCAACGCGGTACTGTAACTGTATGTCGTTAATTAGTTAGAAGTAAGTATACGGTATAAAAGTAAACAGAAAAAGCAAAGGAGAAACTTACTGGTTTTATTGGAAAGTAAACTGCATAATTAGTTAATTTAAATAAAACTTTTTCACGATCGCACAAATTTCGGTGATTTAATAAAAAGAGACTCGCCATTATATTTTGTTGTTATTATATATCAGATCCTTAGAAGTTAGGATAATTGACAAACTAAATCGTATTGAACATTACAATGCCGTGTGCCATACCTATGCTACGGTGCCTTTACATCTATCATATCTATGAAACTCCATAAACCGAAATACGTTGAAAATAGAGTTTCTTCAATCTTTTATTTTATTTCAGTTTTAGTTGTTGTGTGTAATGGTCATAATAATACATACATACCCTTAAAACTTAAGTTTCTGTCTATAATATACCTATGTTTCAAGCAATATGGGGTAAATGAGTTTTTCTTAGTAGGTAGGTTGTTGATAGTTGTAGCGCTTATGATAAATAATGTATACCAAAAATGTTAAACATTCATATATTTCGTACCTACGTATCTCTTAGATATAGATTTAGGAATTGACTCCATACGTTCTTTAAGCATTTGTTGATATTCTGCATAAACAGATTTGACCATCCACGCTTATTAATAAAATGTGTGAGAAGATTAGTACCATTAGTACCCAAACGACTACTACATTGTAAGCCGGACGGGCGGTGAAGCCGAGGAAGGCCAAAACTTAGGTGGTTACGTCGAGTCGTGCAAGACCTCAAAACTCAGGGCGTGACAAGGTGCAGGGAGAAAGCCCGGAATAGATCGGACTAGAAACATGTTCTGGATACGGCCAAGGCCCACCCGCTGCTATAGCGCCTTAAATAATGCTGAGAAGATCAGTAAATAGATATTAATAGTATTTAGAATATCTCTACATATAAAAATATATTTGCCTACCACTAGTCCGCTAGGAATGAGTAGTGTATAGTGTCAGATGTGGCCTATGGGTAGGTACATAGGGTACCTTATTCTATGTTTTTGTATACTGTGGTTATACACTTAAATTGCTAAGACATTTTGTCTAAGAAAATAAATTGAATCTACACAATCATCATGCAACCTAGCACAATCGAATCCAAAGGAAATGATCAGTAAGCAAGTCACCGCCAGCGATGTGCTGGAACCATACAAAACAAATTATAACTATTTGAACATTCTATAAAAAATTGCATAATCAGCGTAACCGCGTCCCTTTGGTCTGTCGCCGCTCGGCACCTTTAATGGTCACTGAAATAATCTTACTTTACACACGCGTCATAAAACTAAACAAACTGGAGACAGACCAGGACAGAGTGTATTTGCATTGGACGCTGCTAGGGTTACAGGTAAAGTAATTTGCATAGTACCTCCCACGATGATTTTTTAGCAATATTTAAATATTTTATGATTGGTAAACATCGGTAGAAGCAGTTGATACGTTTGTAGAGTTTCTACCGAAAGCGCACAGCCGCTCCGGGTGAAACGTTATCAACGTTTGTGTACGCAGATAAGTACGGGTACACCCTAAGCAGGTATTCTCATTGCAATTGTTTCAAATTTTCGATTATTCCAAAGAAAGAGAAAATACTACGATATGCTAAAACTCTGACAAGTACCCAGATACGTGCATGAGCTTGCATGAGCATTTTCAAGAAAATCTTTTATTTATGGATGTCTCTACTACACGCATACAAATAATTATATACAAATAATTTATCTGCGGATATTGATTGTAAATTTTCCTTGGAAAGTGACAAATATATTTTTTGATATCCACATTATTTCGGAAATCAGTGGTCTGGGATTTGATTTACGGAACCCCAGTGTAAGAAGTTAAATTTTAAATCTCTACGATTCCATAGCTTTTCTATTGCTGAAAAACAATCAATTACTCGTTTTAATCACAACAAATATTTTTTTTTTATCTATTTATATTAAGTGTAATAGTGAATAATAAAGGCGATCATATTTATTGAATTGTTAAGATCACGGACTAATAGCTTAATCATCTTAGACACAATACGAATAATTAATATTCGTGACCAATGACTCGATCACGCCTAAAATATACGTTAGTTCCAAGAGTAAATAGCAGTATTTAAAGTAAACTAAGTTGAAAATTAAGATTCAAATAGAAACTTAAAGCACAGCCCGACAGGCGACGGTCGTAAAACATGAATGTTTGCTAACCACGAATAGTTGGCGTAGCGTTATTGATCCTTCCAATAATTATCGAACACGTTTCATGTCACCATGTTTAAGCATACATGTTTAAACACAAAAGTGGACGAGCATGGCGGAGACGCGACGCAGTGAGACTCTTGTTTATAAGTTTACGTACGGAGTTGTAGAGGTTAGCAGTAGGTAGAGCTAACAGTGAGTGAGTAACAGATTGTCCGTTTTCATACGTACACGTACATGAATGTGTATGTGTGCGTATATGGTTTATATTTTTTTGGATCTGTATACTTCATATATGTTAAAGTATATGTACCTATACAATTTGAAGTATATATAGTAGGCACATTTATATATTTGGTATGGTATGTCTTTATAAAATAAAACTTCAGGTTACATGTGTAAGCACAATATATAAACAAATATTTTTCTTCAGTTTACGCGGCGTTTTAGGTAGGTTTTGTATTTGATGGTTAAATTACACCATATTGGTTTTTTTAAATCACTTTTTTAATGAATTATGCGAGGATCATTTACAAATACTATAGGCATTTCCTAGTAGGTGTACAATTAAACTCAGAAAAATAATATTATCTATGTACTTATTGAAATGTATGTAGCTAGGTAACATAATAATGTAGATAGTATACCTACTTAGGTATTTAGTCTTTACATTTATAGCAAGTTAAATATTTTTTAAGTACCGCATGAAATAGCATAACATTGATAAATAGATTTGATTAGAAAATAAATTAATTTGGTAGAATCTAAACTTAGTTTATTGATAGAAATGTTATTGGAATTTAAATTGCGATTACAAAGCAATGTTTTTCATTGTAAATTCATTAGAACAGAAGTAACGCATATCTAATTACAGAACCCCTGTTTCATATAAAGTTTCTTACAGACGACCGTGGGCGGCAGTTACCACTCACCATCAGGTGACTCAGGCTTACTCATTTGATCCTTTAATCTTATAAAAAATCATCATCATCATGGGATCTTCCACATTCCTAAGTGTCTCTAAACGTAGATAGATATCGTGACAGTTAAATCTACTTAGTTTAAAATTATGTTGAGTGTGTAAATGTTGGTTTTCTATCATGTAAATACCGAAATTGTCATGTTTAGCACGCTGTTAACGTTTTGCTAATAACAATAAAATATTAACTGCAATCTGAAATTACTGCTTTTATTTATATCCTATTTGGAATTACAGTTAGAAAGATAAGAATTGTAGTATACCTAATTAAATCGAGGAATTAGATACATATAAAAACCAAGGAACAATCTCTACTTGACAAGCAACAAAAGATTATTGTTATGCAAATACTATACAGTTTACTACATTATTCATATAATATAATAAACTTCGAGAGAACTAAAATGACCAGGTTCCAACCACTTGTTTATTAGCCTGTGTATTTTGACTAGTTAGTAGCTTAACTGTAATTATTTATTTCACGACTATATGAGAAGAAAATTTTGTGTGCTTTAGTAATGTACAAACATGATTTAGCGATTTCTTTGACACTAAACTTGCATGTTGCTTAAAAATTAATATTCATGATCGTGAGTTGAAGATAGGTAATATTCCATACGTTAATTTTGGCATGCACGACTTTCTCATTCGCATAAAAGATCTGAATAATAAGACAGACCATTAAATTCGTAGATGTTACTCATCCGAAGTAAAATGTTTTAAGCCACGAGCTGCGGTCATTAAATCCACAGACCGATATGGTTGGAGATAACGAGACTAAATAGTATTTACGCCAAGGTGTTAATTTCAGGAGGTTAGAGTAGCGTGAATTTTATTTATATGAAAAGTTAATTCATGCTGTGCTAGCACGTAGTGTTTAAACGGTGAAGTTAGCACGAGGCTCCGAATAAACAAGAGTTGGACCGAGCGTAGGTACGTGAAGGCATGGCGTACGGTGCGGCCTTTGCTCGTCGCTTACAGCTGTCGAGTTTCACATCAAGTACATGTAGACCACTCTTCGATTCTTTTTACCTATGAATGTATGTATGTTTGTTTGTAGGTATGTCCATTTCTTTGGCACGCGCTACAGCCCAAACGGCTTGACGGATTGTGACGTATGACATACGTATCATTAGAATCGTCTCAGTTTGCTTGCAGTGACATAGGCTATATAATTTTCAAAAATGGCGCCTGGATGTGGAGGAGAAAGGGGGGAAGGACGATTTTCTTACTATTAAGACGAAGTTGATTACATATGCTTTGGTACTCCCAAGAACTAAGACCGTTGTTTCATATATATATAATTAAGCCCGCAATCACATCCTTCCACCGAAAGGCAAGAACTGCTTCAAGTTAGAAACAGTTATAGCGGAGGCATCTGCGTGGTCGAACTACATTGGCTCGCTTGCATCTATCCATCAGCCTTTTGAGGTCCACTGCTGGACATAGGCCTCCCCTAAACGGCGCCACTCAAACCTGTGCCCTCTGAATTCAACGGTATCCCGAGGTCTGTTTTACAATGGTTCTACCACTTGGTAAAGTGTACTTTTTATTCTGGTGATCTATTTAATAGAAAAGTTACTTTAAACTTTAAAGAATAATCGATCATAGCTTGAAATTCAGTGTCTAGATTTTTTTTAAAGATGGTAGAAGCCTTTGTGGATGGATTCCGGAGGTCCCACCGTCACTCTTATTTCTGCCTTAAACTTGTTGTTTAGCGTGAGAGTGGTCGGGTTGAAAGATATATTAAGAGAGAGCGGGGCGTTCCAATTTTATTATCAGCGGTAGCAACATACATGGTCGGATATAATTTATCTAGAATTGATAACAGATATCCATGACTGGCAACAGGTACCCATATCAGGCGGACTGCATGCTCATATACTAATTCCATGTAATAAGAAAAATGAATTGCTATACGTGTCAACTATAGTCATTCATTTTTCTTATTATATAATTCCTAAGAGAGGTACCTACGTGGTACTTCTCTTAGGACTTTATTCTAAATTAAATATGAAAAAAAAGTGCCACTGCTTGATATTCCAAAATTATTTAATTAACACATATCGTCGGTAATATCTCGCAGTGCGCACGGTTTTTTATTAGGTTCCTAATAATTTGTTTAAACAGGGAATTAAACAGAATTGGTTCAGTAGTTTCTAGGAAGGGATGGGGTAAGTTTAACGAAATATTTGAGGTTTAACCGAATCGTTCTGTAAATAATAGGTATGTAGGGGTTGATACCTGCTATATGTAGGATGTACGAGGAATGTTCGAAAATCTTTAATAAAAATTGTATTATAATTTATCTAGTGCAGGAAGTAGTATTTTACCTATACCTATATGGCATTAAAATTTACGTTTGTAAATTTAATAAAAATACCTCTGACAATTTCCAGTACCTAAGACTTCTGTATTCCGTATTTGGTGTCAATTGTCAAAGTAGTACTATTTGACATACAAGAAGGTCTAGAGCCGTAACGTAAATAAGTTGTTGCGAATACACCAGAGTAAGAACGTATAGGTACATTATGTTCATGAATTTCAATGTATATAGCGATGACTAGGAGTAAGTTACAAAACACAATTATGAAAAACAGTCGAAATACGTTTAGTACCTATAGGTGTAGAATTACCTACTTGTGACGCTAGAACTGTCACAATCGAATCATGAAAGGTTCTGTAATTTTATGTTATTCTCCCTATACAAAAGGACAGTAAAAATAACAATTTAAGTGTCCGAATCTGGTCACATAGTGAATAAAAAGAATTCATGTTATTTAGTCGGCACAAAGAGTGCTAAAGTTATTTATTGATATATGAAGATGTAGATAATGTAACTTAAATTGTAAAAATGTTTAACGTAAAGACATGTAACTAGGAAATATCATGAAAGGCTATTTCCATTTTGTGTGCTTAATAGTTGCTTTCATCAGAGTACACTAGATACAAGTGCGATCGTACCAATGACTGTAACGATCAGCTATAACGGTCGAGTGTTTAAAAATGAAACGTTTCTGTGGAGAGCATTGAGCTCGGTCGTTGTTTGAGGTTTCCTTTTCCAATTAGCACTCGGCCGGCAGACCGTAACTGGGTGAGGCGAACGGGCTTGGAATGCTGACTAGGTGCCTGTTCCTCGCGGGAGGTATTGCTGCGATGAACCAGCCATGTTTTATGAGATCCCCGTATAGAATCTTTGACGGTAATATTAGATCAGTTGTTTAAGATTAGCAAAGATGGTTGAGGCATCAGTGTCATTTATTTCCATGTTAAACGATTGTTAGGGTCTCATTTATTTGCTTAATGTCTAATATAGTAGCAAATATGTTTATAATTAAAAGGAAAAAAAACTTTATAATTATTAACTAATAATTGTTAAAATTTGTCATGTAGCTATAATAGATTTAATGTGTCTGCAATCTAGTAGACACGTCTGATTGTTCTGTTTCTTTGTTATTTTTTAAACAATATCATATTAGCAATCTTGTAATAATGAAGAAAGAAGTTAGAAAATTTATTACATATGTATTTTTCTTAGACGAAATGTATTTTTTTTTAGTTACAGGCATCGTTATGCCTATAATTTAAGGAATTTAGGAAAAACTGGTAATGTTTTATTGCATTTTATTTAATATAAATAATACAATGTTGAAACAGTGTTCGCCCAGGTCGTGCATATAATCATAAATTTACACAAAAAATTGCCATAATAGACTTAAGCTTGTTACACATATCTAGGTACTATAAAAGTAGATAAAAGGAAAATCACTTGAGTTATAAAAAATAAATAGGTACTGAACGGTCTTAGTCTATTTTTTTTTACAAATATGAAGTAGCAAACGAGCAAGCCCATCTGATAGTAATTTGTTACTGCCACCCATGGACATTTGTAAGCAACTTCATATAGAACAGGGGTTCTATATGAGGTCGACCACAGATACGTTGCTACTTCCGATGTCTGAGATGGTCACCTCATATAAAAGTGAGCCGGCAACCACACCCTTCCACCGAAACGCAAGAACTGCTTCACGTTAGAAATAGGTGTGG
>DWNE01009571.1:0-10833 GCA_018249875.1 Cecropterus toxeus
ATATGAAGTTGCTTACAAATGTCCATGGGCGGCAGTAATCACTTACCATCAGATGGGCTACTTGCTCGTTTGCTACTTCATATTAATAAAAAAAATAACAAACATCCAACTATTCTTACAAAAATTCCCGTTTATAATAATAATAAGCATTGGAAAATATGGATGATATTACCCAAAAATAATACGAAAGGAACCAACAGACCGTATGGGTATGGTTTGTTGGTCCCATAAGCAAAGAGATTCCAAAACAAGCATACGTTGTGCGAACGTCATAATAATTTCAGAAACAGCACTTTGCGAGCCAAACCACATTTCTAGCGTTACCGTCCCAAATATTTTGAAAGACCGAAATCCAACTCCGTGATTCGTAATTTCACGTAAATCTCACTTTATTATGCATCTTTCTAATTTTTCTGACCTCGTCCGTGTTGGTTAGCGAATTTTAAAGCGAGATGCATTTGCATAGGTGTACTTAGGTATATTTTTATGAAAATGATATGGAAAATGACTATGAACTCTACTTTTTATGAATTTAAAGAGGTTCATCTGATGGTAAGTGGGCACTACCGCCACGGTAATATATGATACTATTACCGTGCCGCCGCTTATGGACACCTGTAATCAATCCCAGATAAGATTTTATTCTACCTAATGATAAGGAATAAGTTGGAATGTTTCGCAGGAGAACACAGCAGGCTCATTTGCATTAACATAGTAAAGGACCCATTTATATTGTAGGAGTATATTGTTCAATAAGTAGCGAATTGACATGATACTTTTTTATTTGTTCTGAATTTATGATATATGTCTGAACTTGATATATGATTGATGATATTATGATTTATAACAATAAATAAATGTTCCGTACAATATGTTTTGAAGAACCACATGTGACTCTCTCTCCTTCAAACTCGGAGAGCAATGGACCAAACGCTCATCATTAAACATCAGATATACATAATATATACCTAATAACAATACGGTACATAACAGTGGTATTTCCACAAGAAGTCACAGAAAATCCAATTTTAAAACATTCTGAACACAAATAAAAAATCACAGAAAATAATTTAAGAAATTACTTAGTTTCTCAAAGAAAAGTAAGGGTGCATGTCCACCAAAGACGTGCGATTTAGCTCATCTATGTATATATGTATCAATTCAACCAATAGTTTGCCGGCTCACTTATATATGAGCGACCATCTTAATCCTCGAGACTAGCAACGCATCGGTAATAGACTTTCCTCTGTTATATAGGAACTTGCTTAAATCTAAGGTTGATAGTATCTTACCATCAGGCGGATGCATGCTCGTTTGCTATTTCTTATAATAGGATTGTTTGATTTGATTTGTTGATAGCCTACGTTAATAGTTCTGGTGAGTTCATAAAAGTATTTATATAAGTGTGTGAGCTAGGAGTTAGAGCTAATGATATGAGCTCGCGACCCGTGTATTTATTATAGCAATTTCATAGAAAATTTTACATAGATAACTTAGTTTCATTTGTATCATATCTTCTTGCTCTCAGTGCCGTTAGTACCACTAAACGATCACTGTTTTTGATTTTAGCAAAGACAATGTACAGTGCACGTTTACGTTTTAGTTTTCAACCATACATTGCAATTGAACTTAAACGTAGGCGATGATTGTTTATCAGAAAACGTATTCAACTCGTACTAAGGGCGCAGTATAGCGACCTCGCAAATCTTTAGTGGAGACGCGCCCTAAAACTTTTTACCGCAAAGTTCGAAGCAATACATCTCCGGCTAATTTGGGCGGCAAAAACCTGACAAGCGGGACAACGACAAAGTTAATTAACCTCGGAGATAGGAGATGGAAGATGGGAGATGAGAGATTGGGTCGGCTTGTGGTATAATCTTGAGGCTTGGTTGATACTTTTTTATAACTTGTGTTACAGGAAACAAAAATTTTATGTGCTAATATCTTGTTGTTCGAAAATTTGACCTATATATGTACAAGACCCCATTATATAATGTAATCACATCATACGATCATGAATTTGAATTATTAAAAAAAATGTTTACATAATTTTGTTTAGTACAACCTTCGATCAAATATATACATATGCATTTATATGCAACGCTTAATCTAGTACATATTTGATTGAAGACTACAACCTAAAGTATATGGACACATTTAAATAAAAAGTATAAGTATGTTTCTCAGAATAAACAGAAATAAATAATCGACCTAAAAATACTAAAACATAAATCGTATGTTTAGTGAATTTCAAAATCTGTGTTTTTGTACTTATAGGTTAGATATGGACAGGGCAGTCAAAGCGAATAGACCCCTAACAAACCCACAGCAAACTAACAAATCATCACAAATAAGCGGACGGATGCAGTAGCCACCAATTATTCGTATCGAACCGCTGAACGCTGATTTACTCGTACCAACTGAGCTCGATAATTAATTAATGATTATCTGCCACGGGAGCCGCTCAAATGGTGTTTACTCTGCGAGGTGGGTGCATCCGCTGAATAATGCCACGCTTTTGAACGTTCACAGTTAATTAAATTTAAACTGTTTCGAATTTCTAGGCTAAGATCCGACTGCATGATAACAAGGCCACTCTGTGTTTTCATAACGCTTTTAACTTAACGGTAGATACGATTCATATTAAATTGATTTTTTTTCGTCGATATCTTTCGACATCATCTTAGTGTATGTATGCGTATAACATGTTTTTGATCAAAATAAAAAATATATATTATGCCAAATAGTGCAAATGGTGCGTAAGAATACAGTGAGTGTTATGTGTAATATGGAATCTAAAAATGAAACATAATAACTAGACATAGATAGGTTAATCTATCACTCATCCCTGTAGTTCCGGGATCAGAATAGAGCTGCGGTATCCCCTGCCTGTCGTAAGAGGCGACTAAAAGGGGCTTCTGGGGTAACGGGCGGTCAGAGTGGGAGCTCGAACCGTCTAGCCAGACGACCCCGGGAAGGACGACGGTACGTGTGGTCGCATACCGTCGTAAAAACCAGATGATGCGGTGGGCCCAGCAGCTCACCTGGGTGAAGCCCGATGGGGCAGCGCGCTCAGAGGACTCCGGTGGCGTTCCCGGAATCCTCTTTATAATGCCGAGGACGACCACCGGGGGGGTTTTAGTGCGGTAAAAATCCCACATAACCCGACGTCGCTCCTACGGCATTGGGTACCTTTTAAAGGTTTACCCTCGAGAACAAAAAAAAGGTTAATCTATCACAAGTGCTTGTCAATGGTTTCTCCCCACCACCGCAGCTTCCCCATAAACACGGTCCATGTAACTAAATGGATATATCGTTAAAGTTAAGTTCTAAAACCACATATCGTGAATATCTGTTACATATTAAATTGTAAAAAAAGACATATCAAAATATAACAAGTAATAAAAACTATACAATTTTATTAAAATTAATTGATGTGTCTCTAATAAATCTTATACAACATCACACACATTACCTACAATCTTAGTAGATAGGAATTGTGATAAATGATGCCCTGCATGCGTTCCCAGCACTAACAACTTTTATTGTCTCGTGGGTAAGGCCTTCGTAAACCTAGTATATTATTAATATTATAAAGGCGAAAGATTGAGAGTACATATTATGTATTCAAAACCGAAAAGTAGTTTTCGTATAGAGCAAGGCTCCATGCTAATTTTTGGTTTTCTTTCCAAAACTAGTTTTTGGTTTTCTTTGAAATTTAACACACCTGGAGGAACAATTGGTATACTCATTATATCTTGTTAAACTTGAAGTATCTTGATTTATTAAATCCGTAAAATAAATACTAACACTAATCACTAATCTAAAGGACCTAATTTAATCCTTTAACACTGTCAATGAAACGTTCCAAGATGAACATTTCAATTCTGTGACACAATTGTCTAACACAAATACTTTTGTAAAACCCCGTAGATATAAAATCGGAGATAACTGCTTCCGTGGGCATATAAAAAGCGAAAGATCTCCCTTCTACATTTTAACGATCCACAAACCACTTAGCGCTTTATGGTAAATAAAAAAACGGGAATAAAATCAATAATATCTCGATCAGGCGCAAGGCAGGGCTGCAACGTAATCCAAAAATTTTACATCACACCATTTTTATGTTTCCATTTACATTGGAAAGTTTAAATTTTACTTTCCTGCTGTTAAGTTGAGTTTTAATGAGTTTTTAAAATCTTAATCGTTTTTAATTTCCTTATTAAGGAGCACGTAGTTGTCACTTCCATTCGTGGGCATCTATAACTTATCCCAAATAGAATTACAGTGATATAGAGAATTGATGAGAAATACCTTATTTTCGTTGTATTCAAGTATATACTTGAATAGAAATTTAATATTAATTCAGGATGACTTTAGGTATCTATGGATAATAACTTTCACAACGTTACCATCAGATGGACTGCAAAAAAAAACAAATATTTGAAATCTCAGAAAATGGTCTTTATGAAGAACATTGAATAGTTGACAACCCTAGGCTTGTAGACACGTCCATTGCAGCGGTGAGGGGTGGCAAATTATGATAAAATAATTACCGGCACAGTTTGAGAATTGAGGAGGCTTCCCCTCGAATGACTGAGAAAGGATTAGTAATCAATTGTATACAGGTGTGCAAACTGGCCTAAAACATTACGGAAGTTGTAGAACTTTCCTTGATTTTACTGCGATATTTATTGTAAATGTAGGCCTGTAGGGTTTGTTAAGTACCAACTTTATCCTCAAAGGCATTTTCATGTACGTTATATTCTTCTTCATCTAACTGATAAAGTGGTCTAATCTAGTGAAAGATATCCATGTTTTTTTATACCATATTTTAGTAGCAAACGAGCATGCAGTCCACCTGATGGCAAGTGGTTACTGCCGCCCATGGACACCTGTAGCAAAATCACATAGAACAGGGGTTAAACATGTTATCCATGTAAAACATACTTCCATGTTATAAAAAAAAAACATTGCAAAAACAATCTAAAGGGAATAATAGTTGATTGAGTGATTGACGCCTTTTTATTTTTATACATTTTTCCTACATAAAAAAAGAGATTATACATGTAAAATGATATTTTCACGAAGTTTAAACTCCTTTAAACTCATATTCACTCACTCACTCACTTTTATTATTTTTTAATAAAGACTGAAGCGACGAACGAACGTGCTGTAATCTTCAGCTCGCTTGAAATCTTTTTAAGAGTAAATTGGATCTGCACCGACTATCTTAATTGCTCCTTACATTAAGCGGATTAGAAACTGTTGATATAACGGTTCCTGAATAGGGATAGTCCAATGGTTGACACGATCTCTGAGGAAGGTCTGAGGTTCGAATCCCTGCAGATTTTTTAAATGATGCGCGTATAAGAAACTAATTATCTCTGATTTACTGTAAAGAAAAACATCTTTGTGAAACCGTGAGGGAAGGCGTGTTAAGTACCAATTCGCACTGGCCCAGCGCGTTGGACAATGGCCCATCCTCTCACCCTGAGTGAGAATTGACGATAACAAGGTTTTCTAGAATTTGGAATAATTTTTAATTTCCACACCTTTTTGTTTGTTTTTTTTATGTGTACTTGTCTTTTATTATACTATCCTTTTTGATTTCTTTTTTGTTACACCTTCCAAAGTCATTAATTTAGATGTGTGGCGAATTTTTATTTTTATCTTTAATGTTATAAGTGCAAATTTGTAAATGGCTTTCACTCAGTATTGTCAATAAGTTAATTAGAAAGTAAGTTAGCTGTAAATTTTCTGAATAAAATAAAAATAAATCAATAATACAAAGGATCATTCTTCTATGAGGCGACAATTTTACTGAACCCGGAACCCTATGCGTGCCCGAGTGGTATATGGGTCCTTCTTATTTTGAAGGAATGCCCGTAGCAATCAGAATCATTATCCATGTAATAGCTTTAATCTGCTTCCACCTTGTTAGACATCATCCGGTCAATTAAGACTCGGTCACCGTGCTTAGTTCAATTTGCAATGTCATTATTGGATCGGGTTATATGGCATAATTTAAAGGTCTAATGGTCAATACCTAATTATTGCTAAAATCGTGTAAAGTAAACATATAATCCAGTGTCAATCATGAATAGCACCACTCCTTCTCATTTCTTGGTTGTCGTATGAGGCTACTAGTTGACAGGAGACTGGCCAGCGTCTTTCAGTGGAATATCAAGACCTATTGTGGTCACCAATACGTATGCTAGGTGTGGTGACTATTGGGAGATCAACCTTGGGAACACGTGTCTATGTCCAGCTGTGGATGTTAGTATGTAGTTCCGTCCATCAGCCCTTTGAGTTCCACTGCTGATATTAATGTTGTCATGAAAATTACTATAACTTATATATTTATTCTTTTAGTATAAAATTTATGTTACTAACACGTTTTAACATGCTTTCTACACTCATAGCCACACACTAGGAATTTCTACATATTGTGAGTGACATACTATTAAAAAAAAAAAAGATATTACACAAACAAACCCGCTGAGTTTCTTGCCGGATCATCTCAATTTAGGTCGCGTTCCGATCCAGCGGTAGTGTAAGAAAATATTGTAACTGACAATTAGTAAGTGCCCCCGTAGACCTACGCAAAATAAAGACATTTTATTTCATTAAATTCAACATTTAGATGTCTGTCTGGCCGGGGATCGAACCCTAAACCCAGTGCGCGTCAGATTATCGCTATCGAGCATAAATAGGACATTTGTAATCAACCTCAGATGGGATTAGAATTTTATTTGATTGGCGTTTAAAAGCAAACATTTCTACGATTATTCCGTCTTCGAAACCTTAGAGATAGTAAATTCAGCTACAACATGGAATATCGAAATCCTATCACGACCACTATTCCTGATCTTGTGCCGCTGGTTGCGCTGTACACCTGGGAACCGGCTTTCAGATTTAATTCGAGTCAATGGCTGCAGTTCAATCTAGCTAGCTTTGCCGTAAGCCCGTGATTGCCTGTGTCGTTACGCCGGCGATCTAGCTGGAATGGGTTTAGGTGTACAAAAATTCGATCACTTTTTAGCTTGAAATACAGTTGTTTGTGTTGAATCAATACTTACGAATATTATTAGAGTTAAAACTTTATTTTGAGAATAGAATTTTAGTGAATTGTAGAAATTGAAGATAATACAAAGGATGATACTTAGCAGTTTTTTAAATTACTGTCAAGTCGTTTGGTCGACGTTTCTGGTGATCCGAGAGCTGGCACGCATTTCGCTCAACGAATTGGTATAGCCATTCAAAGAGGAAATGCTGCCAGCGTCTTGGGAACTTTGCCCAGAGACAGCGATGGGAATAATTTTTTACGGTAGTGTTTTTATTCATATATTTTTGTTTTGCTTTTTTGTATATATGTACATTTTGTAAATATGTTAGTGTTTTTTATTGTTAATTGTAAATAAATGAACTTTATTAGCGTAAAAAAATAAAAAAAATACAGAAATTTATACTTATGATAAAAAAAAGGAAAAGAAATTGAAGGTCTTTTTATATGTCGACTAACGCCGCTCGTTTTTTTTTCTTATAACAGCTGTGTTGCGCTGGTTTAGTTTGAAGGGTGTGGTAAAGAAATCAAAGTTATCTGAGCCGTTCCAACTTAGTCCTCACGAAAACAACGTATTTCTGGCCGACATCAGATAAGACTAACTTTATCTGGGGTGCATTACAAATTCCACACCCTTCTATCAAAACGCAAACCGGTTCACCCTAGAAGTAAATCTGTACTAAACATAGCCGGGAACGGTAACTAAAGTTAACCCTATGGCCAGCACCGGACTTCAAAGGGATGGATATTTTTGTTTGTAATAAGGTGAAAAAAATCGAAAACAACAGGGTACGAGATACGTACGAAAACAATTTCGAAATGAGGGTGCTCATTTTATCAAAGGGGGTGCGGTCCTAATGAAGCCGCGCCCCCGGCTACCGGTTCTAACCGGCTCGAGGCAGTTCAGCTACTTCGTTTACTTTTATTTTTATGTTGTTTTTATTATAAAATTGTTATTATATTTTGTTATTTTAATTTCTCTGTTAAGTTTTATTTGTGTGAGTTTTTGTAAAAAAGAGAAGCATGTTACCCATCAAATTAGATTAAAGTTTCGTTTGGCTAGAGTTACAAGGTTGATATATTGCGTGCCATAGGCCTTCTTTATGTCTTTAATTTCGATTTTTAAGTTTATGGACTTATCCAAATCTTATAAGATTAAAGGTGGTAGAACCCTTCGAGGCGTGACTCCAGAGGCTCCACCTTTTCTAGGTGTGATGTGGTTTGAAAGATTTATCCGAAGCATTCCAATTTAGTAACCTCAGCTTACATTGTAATCTTATCATTCAGACGATGTTATGGTATTTAACCACCGCCGCTCGTGGATACCTATAATATAATTAACATCAGATATGATAATAATCATAACTGAGACTCGCCACAAACGCGTTGTACGACCGGATAAGTTTCTTTCTTTATAAGAATGAACTAACAAATGAGCATACCTGATGGTAAGTGGTTAACGCTACTAC
Organism: Cecropterus toxeus; assembly: GCA_018249875.1. Classification (NCBI taxonomy): domain Eukaryota; kingdom Metazoa; phylum Arthropoda; class Insecta; order Lepidoptera; family Hesperiidae; genus Cecropterus; species Cecropterus toxeus. The sequence continues at coordinate 8,536 of DWNE01009571.1, forward strand.
TACTGCCCATTGACTTCTATAAGTAACTTCCTTTAGAACTGGGGTTCTTTTGAAGTCGATTATAGATGCGTTGCTATTCAAGAAGACTAAGATGGTCGCCTCATATATAAGCGAGGCGGCAACCACACCCTTCCACAGCATCAAAGCAGCAAGGGCAGATCTGCTTTACGCTAGAAATAGTGTGGCGGTAGTACCGGGGAAGTACCACCGCCACAACTATTTCTAGCATAAAGCAGATCTGTCGAACAACATTGGTTCTACCACCTGGTAAAATAAGTATGTCCCGTATACCACACCCATTAGCAGCGCTTAACTTTATCTGGCAGAAATATGAATGGATATTAGATAACTGTACGCTATTTTGCTCCTAAAACTACATAAATAATGGATAATTCACGAACGGACTGTGTATATTATCGAAAGCAATTTCAGTACAGAATGAAACACGCACAAGCGGCGCTCAGGAGATATTACTGCAATATTTCGCAATTCCTCCCTGCCCGATTCATCCCTGCTACCCCTGGATATACGTGAGCTGGAGTTGATTCGATTTAGGGATACTTGTTACATATGACGTCAGTTAAAGTTTACTTAAGCTACGACTAAAAAGAAGGTTATCGGTTGGACTGTGAGTTTTTGGTGTATTTACTCTTTGTAGCTAAACCACGCGAAGACCATCGCCGCTCCTATTTCTGCCTTTAGCAGCAATTTTATGTACTCTTGTGTTCTGGTCTGAAGTATGTGGTAAGTACCTAAATATGCGAGGCGTTACAACTTACCTCGAATAAGAAAAATAGCAAAACATACTAAAAGTTAAAAAAATATATTTCTTATTGAAAAACCGACGACAATTATTTTATAGACGTCACACTAACTGATTGAATACAGTTTTTTTATTAAAGCCATAAAAAAATAACATAAGATACATATTACTTTTAACATGGAACTCTGAAACTACAACACAAAATCACTCTTGAGCAGTTCCTTATCTTCATTTTAGCAACAAATATTCTGATCAAGTTCTTAAGCCGCCACTCCAGGAAGACAGAATGACATTATCGTAACACATAAATAACATAACGTGCCACATTCACAAATATCAAACAACAGCGTGTCGTAAACCTTTGTACCTCCGCCCTAAAATAGCCCGTATAAATGTAATACAGGCAGATGGAGCATCAATCTTGTAAACAATATGTATCTGAGTGCTCGTAAAGTTCCTTTGATAGTTGTGAAACGGATATGTTAATTTTGGAATTAGATTGACATCGCATATCATGAGTAGCCATAACAACGTATAATTATGCATACATATATGTAATACCATGTTAAAAAGTAAATAATATGCTTGGTTTTGCCAACACGAATCGTGACTTTACAACACAATTGCGGCCCTATAATTATGTTCATTTCGATCATAGACAGAAAATTTTACACATTTTTACTGTTACAAGCAACATGATAAAAAGATTCTTTGATAACAAAAAACAAGGCCAAATATTCTTATTCGTCACAATGGAGAATTTCTTTGGAGTAATTCCTTCCGCACCATTATCTGTAATCCGAAACGCCCTCAGAAGTCAAAGTCGAGGATTCAAGATATTTTTTCTACTTCGAGTTTTGACAAAGGCCGTGTTATAGCTAGAAATGATCAAGTGCGAGTCAGGTTTTGTAGTACGGCCTCCATATCAGTAATTTTTTTCTTTTTTTACCCGATTGCATCAGAAATAGGTGATTTTTGTGCCTATGTACGTCTATTTTTTGCCAGAGTCTACAGCTGAAATTGTCAGTTGCATTTTTTTCTTACGCTGCCACCAGATCGGAACGAGACCTCAACTGAAAAGATCCGTCAAGAAACCCACAGGGTTTATCTTTCCCTGTGCATAACTTTGTTTTATTTTTATATAGCTTTTTCATGGGCAATAAAAGCTAGCTCTAGGACTACCTTGCCTTATTGCCAACTCTTATACTCTAATATGTTTTATATTATTGCAATAGAAAACCAGCGCAGTCTATCTGATGATAAGTAGCAACCTATAATCGGCTAATTAACTCCAGATTACAAGTGCATCGCAACACTTGAGGACGAAGTTGGAACGCCACGAATGGAAGTGAAATGAAATGTCTTTATTTCGCTAAGGCCTCCGCGGGCACATACAAATTTTCAGTTATATTTTTTTTCTTACACTACCACTGTATCGGAACATGACCGAACACATTTAAGCCGGCGATGCATTGGTGACTCCTCTGGTGTTGCAAATGTCCATAGGCGACGGTGACTACTTTCCATCAGGTAGC
>DWNE01009572.1:0-10833 GCA_018249875.1 Cecropterus toxeus
GTTCTCAAAGGTGTGTGAAGTCTACCAATTCGCACTTGGCCAGCGAGGTGGACTATGGCCTAAAACTCGCTCATGCTGAGAGAAGACCCGTGCCCAGCAGTGGGACAATAATGGGTTGACGAGATTATAATTAACGGATATCTACATTTCCTATTTAAGCTTAAGGTAAAACTCTTTGGTTCGACACCGGAGGATACATCGCCGCATCTAATATCGCAGTGTTAAGCGCTGTTGTGAAGAGTGCGATAAGGAACATATAGTTTGACGACCCGCGTGGCAAAAATGTCACCATGCTGGTCTGACACGCAATGGTTTCCGGGTTCGATCCCCAGCCAGACAGTCTAAATGATGAGTTTAGATTCTGTTGTCGGTCTGGATGTTTGTGTGTTTGTGTCTTTGTTGCCATGGCACTCACGACACAGGAGAAAATCCTAGTGTGGGGTATATAGTGGGGGAGTGTATAAAGCGTTTAAAATAGTTACCCGAGGTATTCTAAATTAGTCCTTAGGGGTAGCTGCGTCAGTGGACAACCTCTGAACAGGTAGATTTCAAATTTCCATCGGTGGCAGTGACCATTTCCCTCTCAGATCGGCTGCGCGCTCTACTTTTGTAAAAAATGTCTGATCTGGGATTTCATCGAAAACTTCGTGAGTCAACCAACTCACAATCTCGTATTTGAAGCTAATACCAGTAGGTACACATTTGTTTAATCAACCTTAAAGTATTATTTTGGTAGAAAGTACCAGTTCGTTATTTCGAAAATTCTAAAGGAGGTAAATAAATAAGATTAAATTACTCGAAAATCTACTAAAGTGACCCCATTATATACCGCCTTAAAATAGATCGCCTTATATTGCTCTGCATTTTAGTTGCAATTAAATCATACAGAATTAACACATTCCCATCCACAAAAACGCATTAAATTAACACTTATCACAACGGTGTTAAGTGGTCTAAAAATAAATACTCTCCCTCGGGAAGTGTTCATTGCATGCGGTTTCCTGTGGGATTGTCTAATTGTGGTATTTATATACTAATGCTGATGTATTTAAGAATTTCCTGTGATTCACGAACATGACACATAATGGTGTATGAAGTTATAATTGGAGCATCTTAGAAAAATTGTTACTCATTATTTTTGTGACGAATATCACATTATGACATAAGATTGAAACTTTACATGTGATCATTGTACTTAAATTGTTATCAAACATTCAACTAGAAGTAAAAGCGGATTTTTTTTATATAGTTATGCCCTAAACGATTTAATACAACCATTAAATCATAAATAAACATAGATTAAATCACAATAAAGTCATCAACTGATTATTATTTATAGTAAATATAGACCGGAATAGTAAAAGAGCGTTATAATTTCGCTGTGACCACGATCCATGTAACTGGGCCGAGATGTCGGCAAAAATAATTCAAAAACTACATATCATGAGTACCCCTTACATATTAAAATGTATCGTTTCCGAATATTAGTTTAAATTCAAAGATCCACGGAAAATGGCATAAAGTTAAACATAATTTTCAACCGTGTCAGTGACTTTGAGCACCATAGCATTTTCACGAATGTTGCGAATCGTATACGACGCCGAATAACATTTCCCACTTAATGAAATACATGATTGCATTTTACCTTTTTCCGAACGTGATGAAAAAAGTACCAACTGTAAATTCTGTACCTACTGAACTGTCTTTCAACTGAACGCATTCGACTTATAACATTTGTATCGTATGCGTACATAATCCGCGTATACTATGCAAATTGACTGAATTGGAAAGATTTTAACATTCCATTAAAATATATTTTCCATAAGTGAATTAAACTGGATGTGTCATCCACGACCAACTATGTGTGCCTGCTAGCCTGCAGCTAACTAGGTTTCCCTCTCGCTTGGTATATTCCACGGGAACCGTATATTTTTACACATGGATACTATGCTATGTGCTATTCCAGACTGTACATATCCATGTAGATATATCCATCCAAACGTTTGCATTTATAATAATAGTAAAAAATAGCCTTCATGGGACGCCTGGCGGATATAAAACATCGTGTTCGTGCAAGAATCATGCATAAAAGACAAAACTGCGACAGGAACTCAGTATCATAATGAAAATAACGCCAACTACTAACTGTACCCCGCACTTAGTCGAACTAACACCGCAACCCGCTTAGTTAATTCGATACTTAATAGTTCCAACAATGTATAACAGAGCGCAAAAATAAATAATTGCAATCATAGCTATAGATGTTTAACATTAATTACAAAATGTATGTGCTTGTGTCTTTAAATAAAAGTCAAATCTCAATCAATCCGAAATGGTATCAGAGTGAATGGGGACGAGTTTCCATAATAAAATCTTGACAATGTTTGCTCTACAGGTGTATGTATTTAATCTCGGATATTAGACATTTTGTTTCGCTTGTCAAATTATACATACAAATAGATGTACAAATTCGTCTCAGCTTTCATGGTGTCAGTTCCGTTCTCTGATGTATCTGACGTTTACCAAATACCAGTGTGACGTTTAATTAGTTACATCGTCGAATTGCAGAGCTTAAGGTGCTTGGAGATTGATGACGTTTTGGAATGCTGCAAATTAAATCAGTAGATTTGAATATAGGCGCTAATACGCAGACAGTTTTGTTGTGAAATTTCTATTTTAAATGGGCTTTTGAGATTTGAATCCCAGACATGCACTTATTCTATGTGTGTTTGTGAGAAAACCTATGTCTGGGCATTCATAAAAAATGTTCCGATAGAGTGTGTAATTTACAAATCGCAGCTTGGCTAGCGTATTTTTAAATATTCTAGACGAAGCATTTTGAATATGCTTAGAAGTAGCAAACGAGCATGTACATAGTTGAACAGTACTACAGCACTACATAAGTCGCCCAAATGCGTAGCTGCCTTTGAGAAGTTTGCTTGCCTTTAGCAAGTATGTCTCCCTTAAAACATCCTTTACCTCTACCTTTACCAACCAGAACAGTACAATGCTTACAAGCTTCCGTTATTAGGCAGAAATTGATGTGACAGTGGTGTCTTCGAAGACAAAGATCACTAAGCCTGGTTTCACCTTTAGGTGGTTCAGATGATGAATAATAAATCAAAATTTTCGCCTAGAATTTCACTTGAATTTTTGAGGAGAGATCTGCGCCCAACAGTGGGACAATAAAATCTGATGGCCATGATAATAAACTTTTCCCATACACATACATTTATAACACAAATGTTTTCCGTTTACGAAACTTTCACGAAGACCGTAAAATTCTACTTAATCGTTATTGTTATCGGAATCACTTTCATATTGTAGTCGGGGTTTGAGACTTTCCTTCGTAATCCGTCCCGTATTGTTATTTTATTACAGACATAAACGCTTTAATTGTTATTAAACGTAGAGATAGCATTAACATTTGTATGGGTACTGCAAAATAAAATTGGATTCCCCAATCTGTTTTTACCGCGGGTTCTTACTTTCCAACTGTAATTACATTAAATCCGAAATTATTTTTTGGCTGACGTTGATTAAACACGAGTTTCCTTAAAAACAAAATTGAATACACATTTTGGTTGTAGAATATGCAACTCCCAGAAAGCTACTAAATAACTAAAACCTAGATACCAAAAATCATTTTTGGAAGTGAATATTTTTTTAGGATCGTTTGGATTTTTTATGAGAAAAAACCATTGAACTCGAGATACTGTTACCGTAACGTCATCTCAGTGTACAATAAGTATGTAGATATTTTGTGTATATGTACATAAATAGACATACTTGTTTTCTCCATTGTCGGGAATTCCGGAGAGCCAAAGTTTTTTTTTAATATATTATAATCATTTTCTATAATATCCGTTAAAGTAGTGTGGGGGAGAGTATATTAAAGGCTTTTTCAAGTTATGGCCGTAAACCTTCACCAGCCTTAGGACACATAGAGGTTGCACGTCATTGTCAAAGAAACTCACTTAAACAAATTTGACATTTTCATTATTTAAAACATAAAAGCAAGTACTTTCTAAAAACGTGTGTTTACAGCCCATGCAAATTATTTATGGTTTCAAACGAGCTGCCAAATTTCAAAGCAAAAATAAACAGAATGACCGCAATAAACTCTTTTACATGAAGGTTATATTATTTATCTTTTCATTAAGAGCGACTAAATATTACCCACTTATTCATCGCGTATCTATGATTACTGTGTACTTATGCTTTATATTAATACGTGGGCCGCAGTGACCATCTTGAAACTACTACAAAAACTAGTTTTGCCCTTTTCTGTAGGCATTGCGATGAGCCTGATTTCTTAATTACATTTTAGTCTTGGTTGACATTGAGATAATGTCCATTGGAATTTATTAATAACTCGTTGAGCAATTTTTTTGTGATTATCCTTTTGGAAGTCGTCCAATATTTGTATGTTAAGATGTCATCATTTTGATCCATAACCGTAAACGACTCCATAGAACAAGGGTTTTACCTCTAATTGATCAAAATATGTTGAGACTGCCTGGATGACTCGCAAGTAAGTGAGCCCGTTCTTTCAGTAAAAATCGTAGAAGGCGAAGAATTAAGGGATAAATCTTTCTAGGTTCATCCCTTACTCGGGTTCTTCGATTTTTATTGCAGGATACATTATCCATGAAGAGATGATAATTCTTCTTTGTTGTGATAATTCACACGCATAGCCAAATACTTTTTTATCAGATGAAGTAACGAACGCATGCAGTTCACAAGTTCACATTGAACAGGTGTCTTATTCGTCGTTTGTCGTCGAAGTCTTTCAGAAATATATTGGTACTTCTAAGAACTAAGATGGTTGCCTCATAAGTTAGTTGGCCGGGAATCACAACAATCCACCGAAACGCAATAACAGCTTTATACCTGAAACACTGGTTCTTCATAACGCCAAACCCCTCTTTAAAGTTATATTAAAGTTTATGAAAACAAACTTATGTAAGCATGTTTAGTCATCACCAGACCTAAGCTTATAATTTGTTTAACATCTTGAGGAAAAAGCAAATATATTTGTGGCCAGATGCCATAGTGATCAGTGCCAAATAAATTGTACAATCAGTGGTCTTTTATCGATGCCGCTGAGTGCTCTTGTATGTTATTTTTCTTTTTATATAACTGATATGTTTACATAGACACAAAGGCTACAATTTTTCTAATTTTCATTGGGTAGAGCTTAAATTGGTGCCCGAGTGTAATAACCATAGAAATTTGAACAGGGGTTTGTTATAAAGATGATAAATAAAATGATATGGTTTTCTAAAATCATTCCCCGAGGAGCCTAAATGATAGCTTGTAACATACAACTTCCTATTTGGCTGATCTGATTACAATGAAGTTCGAGATTTTTAACAGTGCACGCTGTTTTTTAGCATTTGCAATTTTTCGTAAGACTTTCACCTGCTATTTGGGTTACTATTCCAAACTAAAACTACACCATACTACTACTACTACTAATACTAAAACCCAAATGGTTGTTCGTGTTTTATCACACGAACAACCATTAGACATCATTACCCGACGTTAAATAAAATAGGAATCGGATAAAAATAAAAAAATACCGTCTATAGATAAATTAAATAAAAAACGAAAAGGCCAAATTAAGACTTATTGAGCCGTCCAGAAGGCTTTAACGTTTATTATTTACTGACCAAACTTATTACTGTTCACAGAATGATAAACGAATATTCCAGGTAACGTTGCGTGGGCGACCACAATAAAATAGACATATAAGCATTAAGTATTAATTGTAATTACCAGTTATAAATATTATTGTTCGTGTAACGACTAACTAAGATATCTCGTCATTAATCATTTCACGTTACAATTTGTTATTGCAGTAATTTGTATGCACAGAGAATAGCGTTAATATATGTACTTCAATATTTCTTGTTAGACAGTGTTTTACTTGGGATTCATATCTATCGTGATTTTTTTAACAAATACTTATTCACGTCACATCTTCTCAGTGAAGCCATGTTCAAATTAGTATTTTAATAAGTTTTCATTAGCTTGCCAGGTGGTAGAATCAATGTAGTTCGACCGGGGTAAGTACCACCGCCACACCTATTTCTAGCGTGAAGCAGTTATTGCGTTTCGGTGGAAGGGTGTGGTTGCCGGCTCACTTTAATATGAGGCGACCATCTCAGTCTTCGGGAGTAGCAACGCATCTGTAATTGACTTTAAATAGGACATCTGTTCTGTATGAAGATGCTTACCATGTGTCCATGGGCGGCAGTGACCACTTACCATCAGGTGGATTGCATGCTCGTTTGCTACTTCAATCTTATAAAAAAAAACTCTTTGAAGTAACAAAATCTTGTAAGTCAATTTTAAACTGCTTTTAATATCTGTATTGATATTAAAATTTGTATGAAGTTCGGCCTACATTTATTTGGTTTATTGGAGATGATCTGTAGCTGGAGCCAAGATGGGATAAAACTCTTTGTTACTTTGGTTACTAGTAAAACTCTCCGATGTGACCTCATGATTTATTTGATGAGTCCAATAGATTACGCTTGGTAAATAAGGATCTGATAATTTAACTAGAAGGTGAACATGGGAACCGTCACCAGTGCCCAGGACTTGACATAAATTTGTTCGATATTTCAATCGGAGAAACTGAGTAGGCACCGATAGTAAACCGAAATCACCCAAGTACTACGTAGAAAACGTAAGCACTCTTATGCAGCTCACATGCTGAACGAGTATGGGCGCATACAATTATCGTTTTCCTATCGAAGTAGGTCAGGATATTTGTGAGCAGCGACAAGAGCACAACTTCCACAATCAATGACCTGAGCGTTATCGGTACGTATCGTTTATGCCCCACGATTATAAATGGCTGTGTAAGATATTGAGTGCAGATGCCTAGTTAGTGATAAGTATGAATGTGTTTAATCACGTATTATTACTATCTGAACTCGTTACATGTTTTCCTATGTATGTTTTCCTGTTATAAATATGTACACGGCTCCTTGTTATAGAGGTAACATTGTGACCTCTACTAGATTTTAAATTATTCACAGATTTAAATGTATTTTTACTGACTGCGTCATAAGGAGGTTAATGTTTTTCGAGCGTATGTATGTATATATGTATACATGTAAGCCCATTTCTTTGGCGCGCGCTACAGCCCAAACGGCTCCACGGCTTAAAACTTACGACATATCATTAGAATCGTCTCAGTTTCCATAGTGACATAGTAATACTTCTACTTGACTATTTTGCCAAAAAATATATAAAGTGTTAAATTAAATATATCGTAATAAACAAAAAAAACGTTTAAAGCAGTCGGGGTTTTTGTTTTTAACAATGTTTCTAGTTTCCTCTTCCTTAGCCGCGGGGACAGCGGAGAGGATAAGCTGGACTCCTGCCGTTTAAAATCACACGTCATTCCTCTTTACGCCCTTTATGAGGGCTGCGGTTACGCTTGTAGCATTCGTCCGCAGTCCCGTAGTCAGACGAGGCCTACCGCTTCTAGAGCCAATCGTTCTCTGCTCTAAAAGACTTCGATAAACTTAAGAAATAAATGAATGTTCCAACTTATGAGGCCACGAAATATCTTAGCGAAATTGGCTAAAATACGCTGAACGCTGACAGTTGCAGGCCAAGCGAGTATTTCATGGCCAGACAGTAAACAGGCGTTAAAACTTTAAATATAACAAACACACTGAAGTGACAATGAAGGCGAGCATAGCTATCCACAATCGCCGAATCATCTGAAATGCCAACACTCTTAATTGTAAATTAACAAAGCGCAATCCTTACATAATTCATGCGAGCGTGCGTCGTCTCCAATCGCGTGCTTCCAACAACCGATTCGTAAACATTATTCACCAGAATTGCATAATATGTGCCTTATATCACATAATATTCATCGGTATAGAAATAAAGTATTACTCTCGATTCCATAAATGTAAAGGGGTAAAAGTTTGTAGGTATATAATTTAACGAGCGCGCTGGTATAGCGTAATGGTTTTAACTTGGATTCCCAATCTAGCGTCCGAGCTTCGAATCCCAGACGACACCACTAAATTTTCTAAATAAATGATACCTAATATTTTCTAAATAAATTAATAATACCTGCTTTACGGTGAAGGAAAATACCGTTAAGTAACCGACACCTGAATTTTTGAGGAGTGTTAATAAAGTACCGTGCTTTGAAATGTACGTAAAGTCATTGAACATCATATTTTAACCGACTTGGAAAAAGGAGGAGATTCGCAATGAAGAAATGAAGTCGCTCAATATATATTTATTTCTCTGGATCATGACGACAGAACTGTGTCAATTGTCAAATGAGCGCCTACTTCGGAACTAGATATGTACTAAACTAACGTGTCTTTTATTTTTCTATTTACTTTCTTGTGTCTTAATCATAATGATATAGACACATCTGACACAATTTGGCCCCAAACTCGTCATATGCTCCATCAAAAAATATAAAAAATGGAAGTGTCTTTACAAATACGTTAACTTATTTACACATAAAAACATTAACCTTATTCTTGGGCTAGGCGGTAAAAACAAAATGTAATACAGACACATACAATTCAATAGCCATACCTGCGTATTGTTTACGGTTAAGACCCGGGTTTTAACGTAATATAAAAGCGTAATAAAACAAAAAAACCTTAACCAATTACGGATGCATAAATGAAATGGAGCCCGAAGCCGCAAGCATCAGGTACGAACGTATCGAACAAACGTATGATAACTGGCCGCAAACCGAGTTAATTGGACGAAATGATAATATTCCCGGCATTTTAACAGTTACCGATTGCTATTGTGTTTGTACTCGTTGGTGGCAATGTTGAATGTATTGTTTTTGTGGATTTCAATTGGTAAAGCAGATAGAGTGATGATAAAACTGCTATGTGCTGAGTATCGTTGCCGCTTATGAATACTTATGATTAACTAAGGGATGAAGTCCTTCTTATTATCTAGAGTACTTAAAGTAAATTTTAGTTTGACTTCGACTGCATAAAACAGTTCCTTCATCGCTCCAGCAGGAGTGTGGAAAGGTATATAAAGAATTTTAAATATCATCATATCAAATTTTAGCGAAAAAAGTTTCGTTGTAAAAGTTTGTTTGTTATATAAACAAAAATGAAGGACAACACGAAAGCAAACGAAAATTTGTCAACGTGGAGTTAGTCACGCAGTCTAGTCCGAGAGACCACAAAAATAATAGATTTAGCGCTTTAAGTACTTTTTTCATGTTATAAATATTTAATAATACCTAATTATGAATTTTGTAAGCTTCTCAGAACAGTGAAGATTTTCAATCCAAATTCATTTTTACACAAATATCGTTGTATTTTTTCTTAATTTGTCTTTAAATTGGTCCAAAAGAGTTAATATGTACGCGCAAAATAAAAAAAAACACTACATACGTTAAAACTACTTTGCGTGTACATACATAATGTATTTTTCTGCACTTAGAAAAACACATGAATCACGTTGCTATTTTTGTCAGCTCCGGGACTAAAATAAAATTTGCTAGTGGCCGAGCGCGGAATATTATAAACCAGGCGAATGTTTGTCAAAGCTCGCTCGCCATAAATTCATGTCAGGTTTTTTGACAAAAGCCACGCTAGCCTTGCACAACTGACACGATGCATCCCGCTGACAAAGCAGATTCCATTGCTCACCACTGCCCAGCTTTTAAGCGAGCTTTATATGTATCACGTTTATATTGTAAGTTCTATTTAAATGTATTACGTGTATTAGGTACATCAAGAATTATACTATCTAAAACAATTACATCATGACACCATTTAAACAATAACATATCAGTGTGATTTTACATGCGCGGATATTTCCGGGTTCGATTCCAAACTGGGCAGATAACTAAATTTTGAGCTTATGTTTTTGTCCCCGGTCTGAGTTTGTATATTCGTCGCTTTACATATCGTATTCATGACACGAAATGCTAGTGCGTTCGTATTTGTTGTTATATATGGGATCCTTTGTATGTTATCGTATTTTTTATGTTATTGTTTTATCAGATTAAAGCAGCAAACGGGCATGTAGTCCACCTGATGGTAAGTGGGTACTTCCGCCCATGGACTGTCGCTACAGTCCATGTGCGGCAGTACAGACAGCGAAGTCGATTACAGATGCGTTGCTAGTCTTAAAGACTAAATTGTAGCCTCGTATCCCGTATACAAGTGAGCTGACAACCACACCCTATTACCGAATCGCAAAAACTACTAGGTGTGGCGATGATAGCTCGCATTTGCATATAGATCAATCAAATAAATTTAGAAAATCTAAATGTCACATTGAAAAAATGATCAAACAACGGTAATAGATAGAATATAATAATAATCTTCAAGACGATTCATAACGAATGCTTATTGCTATGCTAACGTTGTAGCGTTAAACAGCCCAGAAGAACCAATTCGGAATCTGAGATGTTTAATATTATAATAACTGTTTAACGGCAGAGCAATCAGTTTAATGGTGTTTGGTCAATGTTCCGGAACATCCCAAGCCGTTAAAACACCCATTTAAACTTTACAAGGAATAGAAAGTAAAGACGTTTTTGGAAGGGGGAGGTACAACCGCCACACCTATTTCGAACATGAAGCAGTTCCTGCGTTTCGGTAGGAGGGTGTGGTTGCTGGCTCACTTATATATGAGGCGACCATCTTAATCCTCGGGAGTGGCAACGCACCTGTGATTAGACTTCAGAACCTTTGTTCTGTATAAAATTGCTTAAAAATGTGTTAAACACTACTGACGACACTAGTCATAAACATCAATAAGAATATATATAAACATAATGATATTTAAGTTGAT